>JAXLNO010001568.1:0-62699 GCA_038087875.1 Malacoraja senta | reverse complement strand
TTATACTAATGAAATAATTGGGATGCATGGTAATTGATAGAATATTTTCATAGAATAGTCTCTAACAAAAGTAAACAAAAGTTGTTTACTACACAGTATACTGTAACTGTCCGCTAATTCTGGCGTGAAGTCAGAGAACTGGTGAGCAGTTTTACTGCAGCCATCTTTCCATGATATTATGCAATAAAATCTTGAAGCAAATCTGCAAAGTCTCCGCTTTTCATTTTCATTAATTTACCTTTAAATTTATTTCTTCCACATCCAAGCTGCTGAATATCATGCATCTAAACTGATATGTAAGTTCAGCTTTAAGAACCTCAAGGTAATTAGTTAAGACCAAAGTTGGACCCTTGAAGACTGAAAAATGTGAATTTATTAAGGGGAACAAGGAAATGGCAGATCAATTGAACAGGTACTCTTGGATCTGTCTCCACTAAGGAGGACACAACAATCTTCCTGATATAGTAGTGGCCAGAGGATCTGGGGTGACAGAGGAACTGAAGGAAATCCACATTAGGCAGGAAATTGTGTTGGATAGACTGATGGGACTGAAGGCTGATAAATCCCCAGGCCTGATGGTCTGCATCGCTGGGTACTTAAGGAAGTGGCTCTAGAAATCGTGGATGCATTGGTGGTACTTTTCCAATGTTCTATAGACTCAGGATCAGTTCCTGTGAATTGGAGGATAGCTAATGTTTATCCCACTTTTAAAAAAGGCTGGAGAGAGAATATGGGGAATTATAGACCAGTTAGCCTGACATCGGTGGTGGAGATGATGCTGGGGTCAATTATAAAAGATGAGATAGCCGCACATATTGGATAGAAGTAACAGGATCGGTCCGAGCCAGCATGGATTTACGAAGGGGAAATCATGCTTGACTAATCTTCTGGAATTTTTTGAAGATGTAACTAGGAAAATGGACAAGGAGAGCCAGTGGATGTAGTGTACGGGACTTTCAGAAAGCTTTGATAAGGTCCCACATAGGAGATTAGTGGGCAAAATTAGGGCACATGGTATTGGGGGTAGAGTGCTGACATGGAGAGAGAAGTGGTTGGCAGACAGGAAACAAAGAGTAGGGATTAACGAGTCCCTTTCAGAATGGCAGGCAGTGACTAGTGGGGTACCGCAAGGCTCGGTGCTGGGACGCAGCTATTTACAATATACATCAATGATTTGGATGGAGGGATTCAAAGTAACATTAGCAAATTTGCAGATGACACAAAGCTGGGTGGCAGTGTGAACTGCGGAGGATGCTATGAGATTGCAGGGTGACTTGGACAGGTTGGGGAAGTGGGCAGATGCATGGCAGATTAAGTTTTAATGCGGATAAATGTGAGGTTATCCACTTTGGTAACAAAACAGGAAGGCAGATTATGATCTAAATGGCGTCAAGTTGGAAAAGGGGAAGTACAACGGGATCTGGGGGTCCTTGTACATCAGTCTATGAAAGTACGCATGCAGGTACAGCAGGCAGTGAAGAAAGCGAATGGCATGTTGGCCTTTATTACAAGAGGAATCGAATATAGGAGCAAAGAGGTCCTTCTGCAGTTGTACAGAGCCCTAGTGAGACCACACCTGGAGTATTGTGTGCAGTTTTGGTCCCCTAATTTGAGGAAGGACATTCTTCCTTTTGAGGGAGGTGCAGCGTAGGTTTACAAGGTTAATTCCCGGAATGGCGGGTCTGTCATATGCTGAGAGAATGGAGCAGCTGGGCTTGTACACTCTGGAGTTAGAAGGATGAGAGGGAATCTCATTGAAACATTGTTAAGGGCTTGGACACACTAGAGGCAGGAAACATGTTCCCGATGTTGGGGATTCCAGAACCAGGGGCCACAGTTTAAGAATAAGGAGTAAGCCATTTAGAACTGAGACGGGGAAACACTTTTTCTCACAGAGAGTGGTGAGTGTGGAATTCTCTGCCTCAGAGGGCGGTGGAGGCAGGTTCTCTGGATGCTTTCAAGAGAGATCTAGATAGGGCTCTTAAAAATAGCGGAGTCAGGGGGATATGGGGAGAAGGCAGGAAGGGGTACTGATAGGGGATGATCAGCCATGATCACATTGAATGGTGGTCTGGGTCGAAGGGCAAATGGCCTACTCCTGCACCTATTGTCTATTGTCTATTGTTTATTGTAATGGATAAACTCATTTGAATTGTTACCAATAGTTTCAATTTAAAAAATAAACTGCATCATCCTTGTTAAAGCTATATGAGATATATAATTTTTAGAAAGATAGCAAAGCAGGAGTTTTTAAGAATGTTTTTAATAATTTTTTTAGAATGAGTTTTTAAGAAAATTGATAGAAACATAGCATAGAAAAATAGGTGCAGGAGTAGGCCATTCGGCCCTTCGAGCCTGCACCGCCATTCAATATGATCATGGCTGATCATCCAACTCGGTATCCTGTACCTGCTTTCTCTCTATACCCCCTGATCCCTTTAGCCACAAGGGCCATATCTAACTCCCTCTTAAATATGGCCAATGAACTGGCCTCAACTACCTTCTGTGGCAGAGAATTCCAGAGATTCACCACTCTCTGTGTAAAAAATGTTTTTCTCATCTCAGACCTAAAAGATTTCCCCTTTATCCTTAAACTGTGACCTCTTGTTCTGGACTTCCCCAACATCGGGAACAATCTTCCTGCATCTAGCCTGTCCAACCCCTTTTAATGTTCTCCCCATTACATCACTGACTTTTCAAATAACTTCAGATTGTAAAAAATTTCATCTGGATATGTTACCTTGATTATACTGGACTGTTTTCATTCATGAGAAAATGGTAAACATGTTACACTCTCTGTATCTAATACTGTACTTCTTAGTTCTTATTCATGCCAGAAATGATCACAAACGCCATCATTTAATTTGTATCTAACCACTTTATCAGTGTTAACTCTGCATCTCATTCTTCATCTCTGCACTTCACCGTCATTCTTCATCTCCCTGCACCTGCACTTCCTCTCAACATGTACTTCACTTGACTGTCAGCAACTGGACTCTCAGATTTCTTGATGAACTGAATTCCTTGCTTCACCTCGCCACACAGCTTGAGTTCCCCAATTCTAGTCTGCGTAGATAAATCAGGAAATCACATTGATATTTCCAAAGAATAACCCAACTTTAACGATTTGTTTCAAGATGCAGTAGATGCAGATATTATGAATTGGAGATCAGAAGCAGCACAAAGTTAGCTTGCATTTGTAATGAATAGTGGTTTAATGCTCGTCTCATTTTATTTTCAATTGCAAACAAAAACAACAAAATGCAACGATGAGAACATGTTGGGGATCAATAGCGTCAAGTTGCCCTCCACACTCTCCAACATTACAATACAACTAAGACAGACTCAAAAACCTGGAGTAACTCAGCGGCTCAGGCAGCATCTCTGGAGAAAAGGAATAGGTGACGTTTTAGGTCAAGACCCTTCTTCAGACTGAGAGAGCGATAACTACTCTTCAAAGCTGCTTCATTATTCTAAAACAAAACTAAACAGAATCTTCCCACATATCTCCCCTATCTGTGATAAATGTCAACATTTAGAGGCTAACCTAACTCACACATTTGCGAATTGTATAAAAATCAAAAAAATGTGGACAGACATTTTTAGAATAATATCTATAGTTGTCAACACTCAATTGGACCCTGATTTAAAATTAATAATACTAGGAATATTAGAACAAAGTCTAACACTTACAACAACCCAAAGAAACTTCATCGACTATAGTATAATAACTGGAAAAAAATTAACATTAAAATTTTGGAAAGGCCCTATAACCCCCACAATTAAAATGTGGATTATGGAAATGTCGGAGACCTTACATTTGGAAAGAATCAGACTTGTCTTAATGGACAAACAAGAACTTTCTATCACAACATGCTCTCCATTTATTGACTATTTGAAGGGACAGACTGGTTCGGCACGAGAACCTGACTGAAACTCAAATTAAGGATTAGATGAAAAGTTATATTTTAAAATTTACGAATTTATCTCCAATGTTATACTTTTAGTAATTTACTCCATTCGTCTTTATCATGTTTTTTTCCCCTTCTTTCTTTTATTCTCTTATTTTCTACCTATATAAAAAAAATTAATAAATACTAGAAGCAGAGTTAATATCAATCGATAATATTAGTGATGTAGGAATTATATACATGAAATGTTTTCAATATGATATGTACCTGCCTCTAATAAAAATATTATTTAAAAAAAAAACAAAGCTGCTTCATTGTCTGTGAACAGCTCTGGGATGTTTTTATTGGAATAGTAATTTGTTCTCTCAATTCACCAAGGACGATCACCCTTCTGACATATTTAGGAAGACAGGCAAGCATGGGTTCAAGCAAAAGGCCTGAACTTCAGTCCCATGGTCTTCTGTCTTGTTTCTTTTGACAGCAGGAAGCAAAATATATATGTCTTAAATTGTTCATGTGATTATAGATCATCACCATTTGCATATTGGCCATTCAGTCCTGGGCCTCCTCCATTGCCAGAATGAGGCCACATGCAAACTGATGGAACAGCACCTCATATTCCACTTGGGTAGCTTTCCACCCAGCAATATCAACATTGAATTCTCCTGTTTTGGATAACAACCCAGCCCCGACCCATCACCAGCCTCCCCTTGTTTTTCCGTTTTGTCCCTTCTCTTCCCCGTGCCCCACCTTTCCCTCCTCCCTCCCGTCCCTGTTCCCTTCCATCTATAACCCTTACTCTGCCTTCACATTACACTCCTCTTCTCTGCCAACATCATCAAAGACCCACACCATCCTGGCCACACACTCATCTCTCCGTTGCCATCGGGAAGAAGGTACAGGAGCTTGAAATCTGGAACATCCAGGTTCAAGAACAGCTTCTTCCCCACAGCCATCAGGCTATTAAACACAACTTCAAACAAACTGAACTATAACAACCAATTATTATTATTGCACTTTACCTGTTTATTTATTGTGTATATATATGATCCATGGTATATAGACATACTGAACTTTTATCTCCTGTTCTGTATACATATGCTGTTGTGCTGCAGCAAGCAAGGATTTCATTGTCCTATCTTACTTACTTACTGCCTATTATGCCTCCTGGCACGTAGGGCAGCAATGAAGGTCCTCCACTCCTGTCTGTTCTGGGCTAGATTCTGGACACTACCCCAGGTCAGGTCCATTGTTTTCAGTTCCTCCTCTACAGTTCGATGCCAGGTGGTTTTGGGTCTCCCTCTTTTCCTTTTCCCTTCCGGTGTCCAGTGCAGGGCTATTCTTGGGATGCTGTCTGGTTCTCTTCTCAGTATATGGCCAATCCAGTTCCAGCTCCTTCTCATGATAATGGTGTCCATGCTCTCTTGTTGGCATTGAGCAAGGAGATCTTGGTTGGATATGGTGTTTGGCCAAAATATTCTAAGGATTCTTTTCAGGTTCTTAGTATGGAAGACTGACAGCTGGTTGATGTTGCTCACTGTCATTCTCCAGCATTCCCTTGGTAAACTCCTCAGTTATGGGAAGATCATTTCCATTCACTTGGATTGTCAAGGGGTTTTGGATGTTTAGTGTCATTACTTCAGATTTTTCCTGGTTTATCTTCAGGCCAATTGCAAAGTCACTGAGACGGGATGATTTTTCCTGCATGTGCTTGTGAGTGTGGGAGACCAGAGCCAAGTCATCAGCATAATCAAGGTCTTCCAATGCTGAGAAGACGGTCCATCGTATGCCTCTTGCTTGGTCCTCAGTTGTCTGACACATCACCCAGTCAATAACAATATTGAAGAGTAGCGCTGACATCACACATCCTTGTCGGACTCCTGTCTTCACCTGGAATGTGTGCTTACTGTTCCCCACTCTGCAAGAGAAGTTGGCGTAGAAGCTCATAATGACTTTGACCATATGGTGTGGGATCCCATACATTCGTAGTATGCCCCAAAGGTTGTCTCGGTGGATGCTATCTAATGCTTTCTCGAAATCAACAAAGTTGATGTATATCTGTCTCTGCCACTCTGTACATTGTTCTATAATGTTACGAAGGGCAAATATCTGGGACACATGACAATACACTCTCTTGACTTGACTCTTCTTAGCCCACAGCCTTTTGTTCTTTCATTTCTGGTCCTTTTTTACCCTTCTGCTAATCAAAACCCTCCTCACTTGTATCCACCTCTCACTTGCCCGGCTTTGTCTCACTCCCAAATTTACTTCGGAGTCACGTGAGTGACTACGTGAAGAACCCCGCCAGTGCACCTGCGCGTCATTACGTCAGACGCATTGGCGCAAACGGACGCGAGGAGCAGAGCTCCTCTAGTGGAATTGTAGTTTTAAACTACAAGGTAAGTATAAACTTTTTTGGAAGTATTTCTGTGTCCGTTTGCTGTGGGTCTGTGGGGATTTTTTCCGCAGGCATCATGGAAAAAACGGGCAAGGGGAGGAGGCGAGCGGCACAGCCGGTATAAAGTCACAATATTGCGGTCGGCAACCAGCCGCCAGCAGACAGCATAGCGACTGTGGATATTGGGGCTGAAATGAATTTAGTCAGCACCAGTGGGGCAAGGCAAAGCCGATAAAAAGCTGCGGGAATGCGGTCGGTAAAGGACTGCCTCATACCCTACAACAGTCGCCGGCTGGGAGCGGGGAGAACTGTGGACTTGTGCATTAAAGAGCCAGCGTCAGTTGGGTGCTTGGCAACATACAAGTCAGGGCCATGGAGCAAGTGTCAGTTTGGGATTCACCTCCAACGCTGGATACCACTTTCTGAAGTGGATATTCCAAATGGAGAACCTGTACGCAGGTTGCTCCAACAAAACATACTCCAGGAGGAGTGATGGCAGAACCAGGCTCCAGAAGCCAGGTCAGCAGCACCTAGTATAGGGCTGCTTGATAGCACCCTTATTGATGAGGCGCGTGCACAGGGTCAGCAGAGTTTCCAAAACAAGCGAAGACGGCAGCTGCCAGATGGGCTATTCCTGGCAGTACGATTTGCTACTCTGTGAGAGTTCTGACCCTGAGTCTGACGGTGAGGCCGATACAAACGAAGACGGCAGCTGCCAGATGTTTTACTCCTGGTAGTACGATTCGCTGCCCGTCAGACTCAAGAGAGCCACTGGAAAGGACGTGGTCTCTGTGATCAACTATTGTGTCTACCATCAGCTCTAGTAGTTTACGATGGATGAAAATGCCAAAAAAGCACGAGATCCCAAGGAACTGCATATTGCTGAAAGTACTAGCAGTGAACCAAGATAAGGGATCAGATGGGCGAAGGCATGTGAGCCTAAGGAAAGTAAACTGCAGAGAATATTGAAGCTGTTGGGTTGATGAACAACTACAATTTGCAAAACAATGGATGGAGGCCATGGATGGAGATGCATCAAGTGGCACTAAAGTTGCTATGTAGCGCACACTTCAAGATGAATTGTTTCAGGAAGTATGTCATTTGGTCCACCGTCAACCCAAAGTTGCAGCAACTCTGTAAAAGACCAGCAATGTGCAGTCATTCAACTTATTCTTCAGAGAAAAAACCTCATGAATCATGGGAAAGAGTTGGATAAGGAGGCAAAAACAGCAAAGTTGATCACAACATCAATGGTAGTCAAGTCTGCAAAGAGGACGTATCCTTTCAGACATCATACAAAATCGTGGACCGACATCAGGATCAAATCGACCATTGAAGCAGGTACGCAGTTGATGTCCTGCAGCAGGAAAACAAAAAAGCGTGGGTTTTGCCTGCCAGGAGCCAGGGACCACAGGTCACTCAGATGACAAAGGAGGTAGGTGGACCTGGTTCTTATGGGAACATATTAAGGCAAAAACAGCCAAATATTGGAAGCAAATTACTTCAGTTATTATTCTGAGTATTATAGAAAGGTTTCGAATTGATTCGATTCAAATACTGATTTGCCATCCAGCATGTTCCAAGCAGAACACTCCAATTTCACATAAAAATAAATGATGGAGGTTCAAGCTGAATTTAAAAACTTGTTTATAAACAAGTAATTGAAAGGTCGGTTTATCAAAAAACACCAAATTGTGTTTAAAATTTCTTAACCAAAAAAGGTGAGGAGTATTTTAGATCTGGCAAGTCGTTAAAAAATTGTGAAGTATAGACACTTCAAAATGGAGACTTTGAGACAGCCAAACAAGTTATTTCAAAAAAGATGTTTTATGAACAGAGAATAAGAGGTGGTGGGGTTCTTAAATGGGTGAGCAGAGAAACAGAGGGGTGTAAAATGTGGGCGGAAGCAATAGGTAGCAAGGTGAAAAGTAAAATTGGCAGGCAGACAAATCCAGGGCAAAAATCAAAAAGGGCCACTTTTCAACATACTTTTATAAGGGGTAAGAGCGTTGTAAAAACAAGCCTGAAGGCTTTGTGTCTCAATGCAAGGAGCATTCGTAATAAGGTGGATGAGTTGAACGTGCAGATAGCAATGAATGATTATGATATAGTTGGGATCACGGAGACATGGCTCCAGGGTGACCAAGGCTGGGAGCTGAACATCCAGGGATATTCAATATACAGGAGGGATAGAGAGAAAGGAAAAGGAGGTGGGGTAGCGTTGCTGGTTAGAGAGGAGATTAACGCAGTGGAAAGGAAGGACATTAGCTTGGAGGATGTGGAATCGGTATGGGTAGAGCTGCGAAACACTAAGGGGCAGAAAACGCTGGTGGGTGTCGTGTACAGGCCACCTAGCAGTAGTAGTGAAGTTGGGGATATCATCAAACAGGAAATTAGAAATGCGTGCAACAAAGGCAAAACAGTTATAATGGGTGACTTCAATCTACATATAGATTGGGTGAATCAAATTGGCAGGGGTGCTGAGGAAGAGGATTTCTTGGAATGTATGCGGGATAGTTATCTAAACCAACATGTAGAGGAACCAACGAGAGAGCAGGCTATTCTAGACTGGGTATTGGGTAATGAGGAAGGGTTAGTTAGCAGTCTTGTTGTGCGTGCCCCCTTGGGCAAGAGTGACCATAATATGGTTGAGTTCTTCATTAGGATGGAGAGTGACATTGTTAATTCAGAAACAACGGTTCTGAACTTAAAGAAAGGTAACTTTGAGGGTATGAGACGTGAATTGGCCAAGATTGACTGGCAATTAGTTCTAAAAGGGTTGACGGTGGATATGCAATGGAAGGCATTTAAAGACTGCATGGATTTTATTTATTAGAAGTACATTACATTACAACCACATACATTAATACTCGTCATTTATATCTTCATACAATTAATGTACTCCCTTTATTTATTTTTTTACACTAAAAAAAGAAAAGATTGAAAGAGAGAAGAAAGTGAAGGAAAAAGTGCAAGTGTAGAAAAGTGTAGAAAATGTAACAACAAAAAAGGACGAAGACCCTATAAGAGCGAAATTAAAAACAAAAAGAAAAAGAGTTAAGAAATAGGCCCTAAGAAAAGAAAAGAGAAAGAGAAAAAAAGAGAAACAAATGTTTTTTTTTTTTTGAGCATCACGTAAATAGGACATACCAACTCTTCAACTATCACCCCCCCTTACCTGACCTCAATTTTTTATTTTTTTTAATGTACTTTTGCACCCTATGTTTGTAATAATTCTATAAATGCAGACCACGTCAGGTGGAAGTGATCTGGTTTACCTGCTAGGAGGAGTCTTATCTCTTCAAGGTGTAATGTTTCAAACATATTTGAAATCCACATATTTATAGTTGGTATT
Organism: Malacoraja senta; assembly: GCA_038087875.1. Classification (NCBI taxonomy): domain Eukaryota; kingdom Metazoa; phylum Chordata; class Chondrichthyes; order Rajiformes; family Rajidae; genus Malacoraja; species Malacoraja senta. The sequence continues at coordinate 53,035 of JAXLNO010001568.1, read as the reverse complement.
GGAGCCTTCTTCCAAAATTTTAGAATTAGCTTTTTTCCAGTTATTAACCCATAGTCCATTAATTTCTTTTGAAACACATTTAGTTCTGGATCATCTTCCGTTATTCCGAAGATAATCCATTCTGCTTTGGGTATCAGTCTTGTTTTAAATAACTTTGTAAAGATTTCAAAAATTTCATTCCAAAATTTTTGAATTTTTGTACAGAAGACAAATGAGTGCGCTATAGTTGCTTCTTGGGATTGACATTTATCACAAATAGATGATACGTTTGGGAAAATTTTATGAATTTTAGTTTTCGAATAATATAATCTATGTAAAATTTTAAATTGTATTAAAGTGTGTCTTACATTAATCGAGCATTTATGCACTTTTAATAAGTATTCATTCCAACTTTCCTTTGAAATTTTAATAGCTAACTCTTGTTCCCAGTCTCTTCTGATACCCTCCGTAGATGGTATTTGTGCATTTAAGATAATATTATACAAATATGATATTAAGTTTGCTGATTCCGCTTTTATCTGCATTGCCTCGTCCAATACATCTGCTGGGTTATTATGATGATCTTTTGTATATTTTTTCAAATAGTCGCATATTTGAAAGTATTTAAAATATTGATTATTTCCGAGTTTATATTTTATTTGTAATTGTTGAAATGAAAGTAATTTTCCAGTTTCATACAAGTCACCAAGCGTTTTAATTCCTAGTCTATCCCATTGTGTATAAGCTTTATCTATAATAGAAGGACTAAACGAAGGGTTATTGACTATAGGTAATAAAAGTGATAAGTTTCTTAATTTTAAATTTTGTTTTATTTGTTTCCAAATACGGATTGTACTATGAATAATTGGGTTCTTATTATAGTTTATGTTATTCAATTTCATTGGAGAGAGGAGGATCGCTCCAATGTTTCTGCAATTATTATCTGCCAAACTTATAAGACTTTTTCAAATTACAAAACAAGAGCACTTTGAATTTGGGGATAAACTGCATAAACTTTTGGCTCGCCAGCTAAAAAAACGAGAAAAGGAACATACTATACCAAAGATCAAATCAGATAAAGGGGAATTATTAACAACACCGAAGGATATTAATAAAAGATTTGCGCAATTTTATGAGAATTTGTATACATCTAAAACGATAATTGATTCCAATAATATCACAAAGTTCTTGGATACCTGTAATCTTCCAAAGTTAGAGATGAAGGAACAAGAGGAACTGGGTGCACAAATCTCAATTAAGGAATTAGAAGATACAATAAACTCATTAAAAAATGGAAAAACACCAGGCCCTGATGGATTTACTAATGAATTTTATAAAAGCTTTTATGATAAAATAATACCAAGATTACAAAAAATGTACCAATACGCTTTTAAAGACTGCATGGATGAACTACAAAAATTGTTCATCCCAGTTTGGCAAAAGAATAAATCAGGGAAGGTAGTGCATCCGTGGATAACAAGGGAAATCAGGGATAGTATCAAAGCAAAAGATGATGCGTACAAATTAGCCAGAAAAAGCAGCATACCAGAGGACTGGGAGAAATTCAGAGACCAGCAGAGGAGGACAAAGGGCTTAATTAGGAAAGGGAAAATAGATTATGAAAGGAAACTGGCAGGGAACATAAAAACTGACTGCAAAAGTTTTTATAGATATGTGAAGAGAAAGAGATTAGTTAAAACAAATGTAGGTCCCTTGCAGTCAGAAACAGGTGAATTGATCATGGGGAACAAGGATATGGCGGACCAATTGAATAACTACTTTGGTTCCGTCTTCACTAAGGAAGACATAAATAATCTGCCGGAAATAGCAGGGGGCCGCGGGTCAAAGGAGATGGAGGAACTGAATGAAATCCAGGTTAGTCGGGAAGTGGTGTTGGGTAAATTGAATGGATTAAAGGCCGATAAATCACCAGGGCCAGATAAACTGCATCCCAGAGTACTTAAGGAAGTAGCTCCAGAAATAGTGGATGCATTAGTGATAATTTTTCAAAACTCTTTAGATTATGGAGTAGTTCCTGAGGATTGGAGGGGAGCAAACGTAACCCCACTTTTTAAGAAGGGAGGGAGAGAGAAAACGGGGAATTACAGACCAGTTAGTCTAACATCGGTAGTGGGGAAACTGCTAGAGTCAGTTATTAAAGATGGGATAGCAGCACATTTGGAAAGTGGTGAAATCATTGGACAAAGTCAGCATGGATTTACGAAAGGTAAATCGTGTCTGACGAATCTTATAGAATTTTTCGAGGATGTAACTAGTAGAGTGGAGAGGGGAGAACCAGTGGATGTGTTGTATCTGGAGTTTCAGAAGGCTTTCGACAAGGTACCACATAAGAGATTAGGATACAAACTTAAATCACACGATATTGGGGGTTCAGTATTGATGTGGATAGAGAACTGGCTGGCAAACAGGAAGCAAAGAGTAGGAGTAAACGGGTCCTTTTCACAATGGCAGGCAGTGACTAGTGGGGTACCGCAAGGCTCAGTGCTGGGACCCCAGCTATTTACAATTTATATTAATGATCTGGATGAGGGAATTGAAAGCAACATCTCCAAGTTTGCGGATGACACTAAGCTGGGGGGCAGTGTTAGCTGTGAGGAGGATGCTAGGAGACTGCAAGGTGACTTGGATAGGCTGGGTGAGTGGGCAAATGTTTGGCAGATGCAGTATAATGTGGATAAATGTGAGGTTATCCACTTTGGTGGCAAAAACGGGAAGGCAGAATATTATCTAAATGGTGGCCGATTAGGAAATGGGGAGATGCAGCGAGACCTGGGTGTCATGGTACACCAGTCATTGAAAGTAGGCATGCAGGTGCAGCAGGCAGTGAAGAAAGCGAATGGTATGTTGGCCTTCATAGCAAGAGGATTTGTGTATAGGAGCAAGGAGGTTCTACTGCAGTTGTACAGGGTCTTGGTGAGACCACACCTGGAGTATTGCGTACAGTTTTGGTCTCCAAATCTGAGGAAGGACATTATAGCCATAGAGGGAGTGCAGAGAATGTTCACCAGACTGATTCCTGGGATGTCAGGACTTTCATATGAAGAAAGACTGGATAGACTTGGCTTATACTCGCTAGAATTTAGGAGATTGAGAGGGGATCTTATAGAAACGTACAAAATTCTTATGGGGTTGGACAGGCTAGATGCAGGAAGATTGTTCCCGATGTTGGGGAAGTCCAGGACAAGGAGTCACAGCTTAAGGATAAGGGGGAAATCCTTTAAGACCGAGATGAGGAAAAACTTTGTCACACAGAGAGTGGTGAATCTCTGGAACTCTCTGCCACAGAGGGTAGTTGAGGCCAGTTCATTGGCTATATTTAAGAGGGAGTTAGATGTGGCCCTTGTGGCTAAGGGGATCAGGGGGTATGGAGAGAAGGCAGGTACGGGATACTGAGTTGGATGATCAGCCATGATCATATTGAATGGCGGTGCAGGCTCGAAGGGCCAAATGGCCTACTCCTGCACCTATTTTCTATGTATCTATGGCACTTACAGATCTGAAAGATGTATATTACTTAGTGTTTGTTCATTTATAAGATAAAATTATCTGAAGGAACAATTATGGCAATTCAAAGTTCTGTCTAACGGGTTAACTTCAGTCCCTAGAAAATCACTAAATTGGTAAAACCAATTTTGGGGCTAATTAGAGTCCAAGGACAGATGTGGATGGCTTAACTGGATGATGTCCTAATTAGGACGAACAAGAGAATTCGTGAGTTATCTCTCTCAAATTATTCAAACCACTTTTGAAAGTTGGGTTTAATTCATCCAGAGAGAAATTAAGTTAACGATACTTACAACAATTGATTATTTGATTCAATTGAAAAGGTAGTAATTTACCCAGGGTAAATGGTAAAGCTAATTGATGGTTGTATTAAGCAGTTGGAAAAGCAACAATCTTCAATTAAGAAGGTGGCCAGCTTGTTAGGAGAATTAGTGTTATTTACAGCAATACAATATGGGCCATTGTACTACCAGCAGCTGCAGACTGAAAAAAGAAAAAACACTAAGATGCATGATGGCCATTTTTTGATAGGCCATGCAATTAAACAACAAATGCTGCTTCTGATTGCAGTAGTGGATTAACATGTCTTCAGTAGTTCAAGCAAGATACGGATTGAACAGCCTTCCATGGTCTTAACAGACTGATATCAGTGTACTGGGATTGGTGCCACTGAAAAGATATCCATCTGTGGATAGATGGAATATGGAAGAAGTATTATTTTACAGACATGGATAATCGACGTTTTAAAGTCTATTGGAAGGCTTATGAGCTACAAGCTTGTTGTTAAATACAACTAATCTACATGTTCAGTTTCAAATTAACAACACTACAGCAATGGCATGTATTAATTGTATGGGTGGAATTTCCATGATAACAAAGAATGGATGTTTAACCTTAAGAATTTTAATGATATAATAGTCAGATTTGGGAAGCCAGATATGACTTGTTTCCATCCAGACTCAATCACCAGTTACAGAGATATGTGTTATGGGACTACATCGGGAGACAGTAGCGATGGATGTTTCTCGCTATATTAGGATGGTATGTTGTTATATGCATTTTACTTCATCCTGTCTCATAAATCGGTGTCTGCTTAAAACGAAGCAGTATGCTGCCTCTGGGGTATTCGTGGTACCAGACAGGTCTACGCAGCCATGGTTCCCTTTGATATTGGAATTTATGACACAGTTTCTGATAAATGTTCACAAAAGAAGGAAGTTACTGGTGTATTCGATAATTGGAGATTAACATCCGTCATATGCCTGTATGGATGCAGGTTTTAAAAAAGAGGATTGTCTGGGCATGCTGTGGACATGCTTACAGCAGTCTGGCGGAAGAGTACTCAAAAGCAGTACATTTGTGAATGTGAGTTGTGACTCTGTAAATGCTGCTTTCCCATTATGTAAAGAATGAGGGGAAAAAATTTTCTGTGCATAAAAGAATATGGAATGTTGTATGGCACATGATGCAAATGTCTTGGATTTACCTCTATTTAAGGGTTGAGGTGGGCAATTTATTCAGACAGAAGTATATTATTCCTTGTTTTTATTGATGAGGTTGGAAAGACATCTTGTTGAGTTTCGTTCTTTTATTTCCAGATTAATTAAAGGAATTTTAATTCCAGACCTTCTAAAACTAGGAGGGAATCTGGAATATAGAGTTGTTTTAAGCTACTTCATCAATGGAGTCGTGGTACGATTCTCATTTGGCCAAGTTCAGCATGAAGGTAGTCATACTTATGGCACTTGTAACATTACAAAAGTTACAGATACACAGGATGGAAGTACCTCAGGATTATGTTATGTTTTACATTTTATGCCCTACTCAAATGAAGTAGGATCTGGTGTGATAGGATTCAAGAGTGTTTATTAGCATATTCTATGGATCCATGTCTATATGTTAAGACATGTTTGTTGCAATACATTGAGGCTACAAAGGTCTTATGAAATATGAAAACAAGAGTGTTTATCATTCACGAAAAACCATACAGGATAGTGTCAGTTCAGACTATTTTAAGATGGTTAAAAACAAGTTTGGTTGCTGCAGGGGTGAACATTGATGTTTTATTCCATTAAGTTTAGCAGCAACATTGATGATCAGGGCGAACGACGTCCCGTCGATCATATTTTCACAGCCACCGGGTGATCTAATAAGTTGGTGTTTCAACATGTTTACTATCGGCCTATTGCCAATATGGGGCTGTTTGCAGATACTATATTAAGTTCTGCTTAAATTTCCCTGGGTTAAAGGGGATACTGTTAATTCTTTTATTCAAATAAATGAATTACTGCATTTGTCAGGCAAATGTTATTATTAATACATTATTGATTATTCTCGTTCCGAGTCAATCAATGCAGTGAGAAGCCGGGATTGATCTACAGCATGAAATCACAAAGCTTTAAAATCTTCACGTAGTCACTCACGTGACTCCGAAGTAAAATAGTAAGATTAAACGAGAACTTACCTAAGTTTGAAGTTTGATCTTTATTTTATGAGGAGTTACGTTGGTGATTACGTGCCCACCACGACCCAACCCTCTATCATAAAGGTCAGATGGAAGTTCTTGTATTACTCATTTTATTATGATACTATATTACTTCGCTTGTTGTTTTTTGTGATTTCACACCGCTGCTTTGAAGATTGACGCGCAGGCGCACTGGCGGGGTTCTTCACGTAATCACCAACGTAACTCCTCATAAAATAAAGATCAAACTTCAAACTTAGGTAAGTTCTCGTTTAATCTTACTATTCTTTTCCAGATCTCACCCCCCATCCCCTCCACCCAACTACAATCAGTCTGAAGTAGGACCCCAACCTAAAACATCGCGTTACGAGGTTATATGAAAAGTCAGCGATGTACTGCAAAGAACATTAAAACTATCAATTCAGCATTCCTAAAAATCCTGCTTTGAACATAGAAACATAGAGAAACATTGAAATATGATTCTAGGCCCCCTGCAGTCGTGGCTGGCCATGGGTGTCTCCAGGGTGCTATTCCCTGTAAGGAGGATGCCTGTGAGTGACTTTGATTAACGTGGGGAGACTGGTGCACAGACAGCCACCCCACGGTCCTTGACAGATCTGGGTCAGGATCCAGTGGCATGGAGTCCAAGACGACCGGAGACCCTTTTCTGCTGCAGCCTTCATACGCCTTCCCAGCCGTTGTGACGCTCCACTAAGGTCAGCCATCATCCTCCGCCTGCTCCACCATTGAGGTCTTGGTTGGGTTGCTCTTTGTCAGGGACCTCCCCCTCGACCTTACCGCCATGGGTGGCCCTACCAGGAGCATAGCTCCAGACGGCATCGCTCTCAGGATCTCAAGACCACACAAGCTTCTCCACCACGACAAGGTGACAATCCACGGAGAAGTTTTGAAATATATCTTTGCACAAATTAATGTTACATATCTCATTTTCATTCCCTTCACAGAGGTGTCTGACCCACTGAGTTACTCCAGTGCTTTGTATATATTTGTATCATGTTGTTGTTACCAGGCATGATTATTGGAGCAGCTTCTGGTTTCAGATTGAATTAATATTGCATTTGAATGATCTGGCCTAGGTCATCTTTGGACTTTGACCTAAACAGTTGAAAAGAACCACACAACCTTCAGGAGGGAAATCAGCAACTATATTTTAATTGTCCAGCTGGGTTTCTGCTGAGCAGGATGGACCAAGTAGATTCCAATAGAATATAACCTCCATCCAGAAGTGTGGTTTATACATCAATGGACTTGATCTTTCTGGAAAATTTGTTTTTGATTGATTTCGGGACTTACCTTTTCTTGAAACACGAATTAACAAATAGGTTAATGACATGTTTCTGTGTACAGGACTTATGTTTTTGCTGAGTGCTGCTCTGGCATTTTTTTAGAAGTATTAATTTAACAAGATTTCCCTAACCACTTCTCAGAAGAAGAATCAAATAAGAATGGCTACCCAACAAAGATGAAGGACACATCAGAACTGTATGTTGAAGAAGATCTTTAAAGAGAATAAGAAAATGAACTCAAAATGAAAATCCACGCTTACTCGTTCTTTATGGTTATCAGAATTGATCATTTCTGCCTGATATTATTTTAACTCATTATTTTTCTTTATCTGTTCGTATCATCTAGCCTACTGGGCATGCCCACCGTGTGCGGAGGTGGCGCTGACGGACGAGAGGCCGAAGCAAAGAAGTCGAAGCCAAAGAACCGAATGGAAACGAGGCCGATACGGCAATAAACCGAAAGATTACGAAGACGAAACGCTTACTAACCGAAAGGATGGGACGCCTAAATGCAAACTAACCGAAAGGGCGGGACGCCTAAAAGCCAACAAACCGAAAAGCTGCGTCGCCTAAAAGCAAACTTACCGAATGGCCACTCTGTCGAAACGCCACCAACCTGGAAGCGGCGTCGCCTAAAGGCCAAAGGACCGCCTGCCGCTCAATAGAAACGTCCAATAACGGACATGACGTTGCTGGGGGGCGGGACTTGTCAGCGATTGGCCCAGACCCCCGCGTCCATCACGTCACTGTGAAGGCATGAACATTGTCCCAAACCTCCGCTCCACCCGACCCGCAGCCGGCGGAGGGTGGCCGTGGGAGAGTGGGGGCTGTCCCGAGGGATGCGCACCTTCAGCCGCTTTCAACCTGGTGCTTGGGTTCAGATTGCCCAGTCACCTGTGGATTGTGTGGGAAAATGAACCCCATGCTCCCGTCTCCCCCTTCTCTCTCCCCTCTTCTCTCTCTCCCCCTCTCTCTCTCCCTTCTCTCCCCTCCTCTCTCTCTCTCCTCCTCTCTCTTCCCCTCCTCTCCCCCCCCCCTCTCTCTCTCCTCTTCTCTCTCTCCCCCGTCTCCACCCGCGGGACCGTCCCACAGTCACTGACCGCGATGCACCGCCATCGGACCCCAACGTCCACACCAGGGTGATTCCCCCTCCGACCTCCGCACCCCGACACCCACACCGGGTGATTCACCCCCACCCCATTCTTCAGAGTGCGTCTGAAAGGTCTCGACCCGAAATGCCACCCATTCCTTCTCTCCAGAGATGCTGCCTGTTTTGTGCGTGGGAGCTTGGGTGCGTTCCGCAAACACTGAGACGGTAATAAATAAAACGTCTGTCCCCGCGGTGGGGGTGAATCACCCGGGGGTCTGGGGGGGGGGGGGGTGAATCACCCTGGTGTGGAGGTTGGGGTCTGATGGCGGTGCATCGCGGTCAGTGACTGTGGGACGCTCCCGCGGGTGGAGACCGAGGGGAGAGAGCGAGAAGGGAGAGGGGGGGGGTTGAGAGATGGGGGAGAGAGAGAAGGGAGGGAGGGAGGGGGAGAGAGAGGGGTGGGTGGAGAGAGAGGGGGAAGAGAGAGGAGGAGAGAGGAGTGGAGTGAGAGGAGAAAGAGAAGAGGGGTGAGAGGAGGAGAGAGAAGAGGGGAGAGAGAAGAGAGAAAGAGGAGAGAGAGAAGGGGGAGAGAGAGAAGAGGGGAGAGAGAAGGGGGAGATGGGAGCGTGGGGTTCATTTTCCCACACAAGCCATAGGTGACTGGGCAATCTGAACCCAAGCACCAGGTTGAAAGCGGCCGAAGGTGCGCATCCCTCGGGACAGCCCCCACTCTCCCACGGCCACCCTCCGCGGGCTGCGGGTCGGATGGAGCGGAGGTTTGGGACAATGTTCATGCCTTCACAGTGATGTGATGGATGCGGGGGTCTGGACCAATTGCTGACAAGTCCCGCCCCCGGCATCATCATGTCCGTTATTGGACGTTTCTGTTGAGTGGCAGTCGGTCCTTTGGCTTGTAGGCGACGCCGCCTTTCGGGTAGGTGGCGTTTCGACAGAGCGGTATTCGGTAAGTTTGCTTAAAAATAAAAGAGAAGAGGTACAACATAGCAAAGATGAGCGGGAAGCAAGAGGATTGGGTAATGTTTAAAGAGCAAAAGAATATAACTAAAAAGGCAATACGGGAGAAAAGATGAGGTACGAAGGTAAGCTTGCCAAGAATATAAAGCAGGATAGTAAAAGCTTCTTTAGGTATGAACAGCGGAAAAAAATAGTTAAGACAAAAGTTGGACCCTTGAAGACCGAAAAGAGTGAATTTATTATGGGGAACAAGGAAATGGCAGATGAGTTGAACAGGTAATTTGGATCTGTCTTCACTAAGGAGGACAAACAATCTTCCTGATGTACTAGTGGCCAGCGGATCTGGGGTGACAGAGAACTGAAGAAAATCCACATTAGGCAGGAAATGGTGTTGGATAGACTGATGGGACTGAAGGCTGATAAATCCCCAGGACCTCATGGTCTGCATCCCAGGGTAATTAAGGAAGTGGCTCTAGAAATCATGGATGCATTGGTGATCTTTGTCCAATGTTCTATAGATTCATGATCATTTCCTGTGGATTGGAGGGTAGCAAATGTAATCCCACTTTTTAAGAAAGGAAGGAGAGAGAAAACAGGGAATTATAGACCAATTAGCCTGACATCGGTGGTGGGGAAGATGCTGGTCAATCATAAAAGATGATATAGCGGCACATTTGGATAGCAGTAACAGGATCGGTCCGAGTCAGCATGGATTTATGAAGGGGAAATGATGCTTGACTAATCTTCTGGAATTGTTTGAGGATGTAACTAGGAAAATGGACAAGGGAGAGCCAGTGGATGTAGTGTACCTGGACTTTCAGAAAGCATTTGATAAGGTCCCACAGAGGAGATTAGTGGGCAAAATTAGGGCACATGGTATTGGGGGTAGAGTGCTGACATGGATAGAGAAGTGGTTGGCAGACAGGAAACAAAGAGTAGGGATTAACCGGTCCCTTTCAGAATGACAGGCAGTGACGAGTGGGGTGCTGCAAAGCTCGGTGCTGGGACCACAGCTATTTACAATATACATCAATGATTTGGATGAAGGGATTCAAAGTAACATTAGCAAATTTGCAGATGACACAAAGCTGGGTGGCAGTGTGAACTCTGAGGAAGATGCTATGAGAATGCATGGTAACTTGGACAGGTTGGAAGAGTGGGCAGATGCATGGCAGATGCAGTTTAATGTGGATAAATGTGAGGTTATCCATTTTGGTAGCAAAAACAGGAAGGGAGATTATTATCTAAATGGTGTGAAGTTGGGAAAAGGGGAAGTACAATGGGATCTGGGGGTCCTTGTTCATCAGTCAATGAAAGTAAACATGCAGGTACAGCAGGCAGTGAAGAAAGTGAATGGCATGTTGGCCTTCATAACTAGAGGAGTTGGGTATAGGAGCAAAGAGGTCCTTCGGCAGTCGTACAGGGCCCTTGTGAGACTACACCTGGAGCATTGTGTGCAGTTTTGTTCTCCAAATTTGAGTAAGGACATTCATGCTATTGAGGGAGTGCAGCGTAGGTTCACAAGGTTAATTGGTGGATGGCGGGACTGTCATATGCTGAGAGAATGGAGCGGCTGGGCTTGGAAACTGGAATTTAGAAGGATGAGAGGAGATTTTGTTGAAACCTGTAAGATTATTAAGGGTTTGGATACGCTAGAGGCAGGAAACATGTTCCCGATGTTGGGGGAGTTCAGAACGAGGGGTCACGGTTTAAGAATAAAGTGTAAGCCATTTAGAACCGGCAAGCCATTTAGAGATGAGGAAACACTGTTTCACACAGAGAGTTGTGATTCTTTGGAATTTTCAGCCTTCGAGGGCGGTGGAGGCCGGTTCTCTGGAAACGTTCAAGAGAATTCTAGGCTCTTGAAGTTAGCGGAGTTAGGGGATATGGGGAGAAGGCAGGAACCGGGTACTGATTGTCGATGATCAGCCATGATCACATTAAATGGCGTGCTGGCTTGAAGGGGCGTGTGGCCTACTCCTATTGTCTATGGTGTACTGTCTATAGTGTCACGTGAGTCGAGGTGCAGAGGAGGGGTGTGAGAGTGGGGGGTGTGGGGAGTGTGTGTGGTGTGGGGGTTCTGGGGGGGAGTGGTGTGTGAGCGGGGGTAGGAGTGTGTGGGGGCGGTGAGGGCTGTGGTGTCGGGTGGTTGTGGGAGGGGGGGTTGTGAAGGCTGTGGGGGCGCGGGGGTTTGTGTAGGGGGCTTGTGGGGGGAGCGGTTGTGGAGGGAGAGGGGTGTGTGGGCGGGGAGGGGTTGTGGAGGGAGAGGGTGTGTGGGCGGGCGGGAGTGAGCTCGGAGAAAAGACGGGGAAGAGCCATGGGGAGAGGGGCATCGCTGGGGAGGGGGAGGAGCCGGCGAGGGGGACCGTAGGGATAGTGGCTGGAATTGGCGTTGCGATGGGGACTCACAGCAGGCGATGGTCGCTGGTCGTTCTCTTCCGCCGGGATCAGAGTCTCCGCTTTCCGTTTGGCGACATCGGCGACATCTCCGACTGGGCTGGGTATCCCACGCTGGGCTGGGTCGTGTCTCCGACGCTGGGCTGCTGGGCTGGGGCTGGCCTGCTGCTTGGGCTGGGCTGCTTTGGGTCCCTCCAAGTCCGGTTGGAAACCTCCGTCGGCCATCCTCAGCTCCAGTAAAGACGCGATGGCGCAGGAAGGGTCGGACCGACCCGGGGAGTGACAGGTGAAGAGACGAATCGGCGTCGACTAGCAGGAGAAGACATCGACCTACGCACGTGCGTGTTTTAAGATTTTTCAACCTCGGTAAATTTTAGGACATTCAACCGATCGGAACGAAACTTGGTGCACTCGCAGCACAGGAGAACGGTGAGTGAACTGGCGAAAATTCGAAGCGCTATCACGAACCGTCCGCCAAACCGGAAGATAACAAGATCAGAGTTTTAGTGATGTATAGATAGAAGATGGATGATAATAACGGGATAACGTTTACTGCAAGGTAAAGCCAGCAAAGTCCGATGAAGGATCGTCCAAGGGTCAACAAAGTGGTAGATAATAGGTCAGCATTGTTCTCTGGTTGTGATAGGATGATTGAGTTGCGTGATAACAGCTTGGAAGAAACTCTCCTTTAATCTGAATGTGTGCGTTTTCCCAATTCTGCACGTTTTGCCTGATGGGAGAGTGGAGAAGAGGAAGTGGCGAGGGTGCGACTCGTCCATGATTAGGCTGCTGGTCTCGTGTGAGGTTCGTTTGTGTGATGGTCTGAATGCGCCGACAATCCGCTGCAATTGCTTGCGGTCTTGGATGGAATTGTTCTCAAACAAAGCTATGATGCATGCTGATAATATGCTTTCTATGGTGCATCTGTAGAAGTTTGTGGGGTTTGTAGGGGACATGTAGAACTTCCTTAGCCTTTTAAGAACATGGATGGCTGAAGTTTCGGTTGGGCACCCTTCGTCAGCCTGATTGTGGTGGGAAGAGGGAGAAGGCTGGAAGAGAGGGAGGCAGGACAAAGCGAGTTTGTGCGTGTTTCAAAGAATGATGCGCGGATACAGGTGAATGGGGTTTTTATTGTCAGGTGGTTGAGACCAGAGATAACAAGATAAAATATATGATATAAGAATTTAATATGAAAGAATAAGAAAGAGAGAGAAAGGAATATCGGTGGAAGGGGAGGTAAAGGGGATGAATAGGTGTGAGTCCGGGTGATACACGAGGAAGGGGGGGGGGGGGGCGGGAATTTGCACGTTAGGTATCTCACATTGGAAAATTAATTGTTCATACCATTAAGTTGTAAGGTACCAAAGCTAAATATGAAGTGGCGTTCTTTCAGTTTTCATGCAGCCTCACTGACTGGATGAGACCCCGAACAGAAAGGTCAGTGTGGGAAGGGGAGATACAGTGGTTAGCGATGGGGAGAACCGACAGGCCTTGCCGGAACGAGGCTAAGTGTTCGGTGAAACGGTCGCCGAGTCTACGCTTGACCAGGTTGATTGAAAGGAGGCCATATCTGGAATGAATTAAATGGGATTAAAGGAGATGCCTGTGAACATCTGCCTCACCTAGAAGGGCAGCTGGAGTTTGGGGGAATGGGTAGAGGGACAGTTGTTACATCACATGCTGACTAACCGTTTTAAAAACACTTCCTTAGAAAGACGTTGGAGAGAGAAGTGAGGGCGAGCAGGAGGAGAATTGGGAAAAATAGGGACAGATATGGAGTACGGAGATGAAAGGGATAGATAGCGTAGTAGCAGAAAGAGAAAGTGATGGAGGGAGAGTGAACTATTAAAAGGAGAGTCGGAAGAGGGTCGTCAGAGCGAATGTGTTGGCAAAATTGGGAGACGGAAGTGTCCGCGATATACAGATAAACTGGGAAAGATGCAGTGTGTGTGAATGGGGAGGGATGGGTTGACAGAGAGAGGGCGGGCAGATAGGGAGAATAGAGATTGTAGGAGATTGATAGTCCAGAGAGCAACAGCAGCATAGATGAAGATGCAGTGTGAGTGAATGGGGAGGGAGAGGTTGACAGAGAGAGGGCGGGCAGATAGGGAGAATAGAGATTGTAGGAGATTGGCAGTCCAGAGAGTAACAGCAGCATAGATGAAGACAGAGAGAAAAGGGAGGTATCTGTGCTGCATTATTCGCCATTTTATCTCCGTTCAGGACAAGTCTAGGGCGGAAATGTTTCTGTTCTCTCAGTGTCGCGAGTCTTTGGGACGTCCTTCCTCAGAGGTGATGAAGGGAAATGATATTCTTTTCCCAGGGAAAAGTCAGGCAAGCAAGGATTGATGGTTACTAGGGCCGCCGGGAGTATAGGGTTGAGGTTACAGCCAGCTGAACTGCATAATGTTGAGTGGTGAAGCAGAGTGGAGGGGACATTGTAATCCGAGGCGAACTGTTGTACTTATTCCTCAACCTTTAGACAAAGGTCGCCCAGTCCACTATCAAACTGGGAACCAGAAGCCCTGAAAGTTCTTTGGGATTTGGGATTGCTTTGCGGAGTGAAGCAGATTGAAGGAAATTTGACAAACAGTATGAAGTGGAGAGTTGGATCTGATGGAGTTTGAAACAAGATCCCCTTTGTTGGAACAATGCCGCTCCCAGACTTTGGAGTTTCTCAATCAATTCCCTGAATAAATCATAGCCTGTCACAGCGGGGAGTTAGTTCACTTTGTTGATGGAATCTGTTTGCGAATAATTTCAAAATATCTATTTTTAAACTATGTTGTAACTTCGCTGTCCCGGTGGAGACAGAAAGTGGTATAAAATTTCCGGGAAACTTCTGCCCCAGCATTTCATTCCGAGAGACTGCGGGTAACTCACGGGGATACGTCGGCGGGCAGAGAAAATGGGGCAAAATCTTCAGGAATATTACGACGTGGAGAAAATATTGTACGTGATCATTCTTGCCGTTGGAGTCTCTGGTAAGTGAGCAGCACAATTCAAGTTTTATAAGTCAGTGCTTTAACCGGTGTTGAACTGATACTGATTATGTTACAAGCTTCCCAACTGGTGATCGTACTACAAGATCAAATCAGCGATGGCAATTCTCCCACTTAAATAGATTTTGATTTAATGATATGATTTTTCTTATTTTCAGACAGCTGAATTGTTCTCTCACTGCCTGGACCAACTAGAATGTTGTTCTTTCCTTCAGTGGGACCTTGCCCAAAGTTGGCCCTAGTGCTCGGGCAGGCAGCTATCCGGGACGGTGTGACTGGGAGGGGGTTACATTGTGAAGTTCACTGTGTCTAAGTTATTGATCATAGTGAACACCCGTTTCTGTGGACACGTCTCACTATGGAATCTATCACAATCGGATTCAATCGCCTGTCGTTCAATAATTGGATCGATTTCCCGAACCCGTGGCCTCGGATCTACCGGCCTGTGTGTTAGGGATCTATGGGCTAGCGGACTCATGGGGATATGGGGAGAAGGCAGGAACGGGGTACTGATTGAGGATGATCAGCCATGATCACATTGAATGGCGGTGCTAGGCTGAATAGCCTACTCCTGCAACTATTTTCTTGGTATCTATGAACTCACCGTGGAATGAATCCATTAACGGAGCACTCTGCTGCCGGATTCTAAGTTGTCCCTGCCTTCCCTCTGGAACCCGCCTCGTCCCCGTCAGATGCCGAGTTCACAAAGCCCTGGTCAGGGTTAAATCTGTGCAACCAGCTCCATCAGAGACTGTGAGTAGGGTTAACTATAGAAAGGACCATTCCGCCTATAGCAGCGGGTGGTTTCTCGTTCCTTCCCCGCCCTTCACCCAGCCTGTCGCGTTATCTCTTCTCCCGTCTCCCGTGAAGCAGGCAGGCAGGTCGGGCACAGTCGGAGCCGGCTGTGACATTGTTAAACTTGTAGCCGCGCACCGACTCCAACACTCCTGATCTTTAGCTGAAAGTCGAGCCGGTGTTCAGCCCCGAGAACGTGTTCAGTAATGTCCAGTGTCTGTTTCCTTCTCTTTCTGCAGTGAATTTAGTGGCGATTGTGATCCTCTCCCGGGGAAAGTGCGGCCTCTCCACCTGCACCACTCGCTACCTGGTGGCCATGGCAGCGGCCGATCTACTGGTCCTAATCTCCGAGGTCATTTTGTTTCAATTCCGTTTACATTACTTTTATTGGAGTTTCCTGTCCATCACACCTGTGTGCAGTGTTATCATCATATTGACGTCTGCAGCTACAGACTGTTCTGTCTGGTTCACCGTCACTTTCACCTTTGATCGCTTTGTCGCCATTTGTTGCCAGAAGCTGAAAACTAAATATTGCAGCGGGAAAACTGCGGCTGTGGTTCTGGCAACAGCCGGCGTTCTGCTCTGTTTGAAAAACGTTCCCCGCTACTTCACACGGGAACCCCGGACAATCATCGACAATGTCCCGTGGGGCTATGTCATGAAGGAAAGTTATTACACTGACCCCGGGTGGCTGGCATTTGACTGGCTCGACACGGTTGTAACTCCGCTCCTCCCTTTTGCTGTAATCCTTCTGCTCAACGCTCTGACAGTCCGGCACATTTTAGTGGCCAGTCGGGTCCGTAAGGGGCTGAGGGGTGAGAGCAATGGGGAAACCCGCAGTGACCCGGAGATGGAGAGCAGGAAGAGGTCTGTGATTTTACTTTTCACCATCTCCGGCAGCTTCATCCTCCTGTGGCTGACGTATGTTGTAAACTTTGTCTATTATCATATCGCAGGAATTGGAAATGATCGGAATGATTCTCAATGGATCTTTAGCAACGTCGGGTTTTTGCTGAGGAATCTCAGCTGCTGCACCAACACATTTATTTACGCGGCGACCCAGTCCAAGTTCAGGGAGCAGCTGAGGAGCGCGGTGAAATGTCCGCTCACATCAGTGCTTCGGATCTTTAATAAATCCGTGCCCTGAGTTGAGCGCATCCCAGCGGCGGCCGCAGTCTCTCCGCTCCGGGGTCCGACTCCTAACATTCACCGACATAAGATGGCGGATGTGCAGGAGTGGGCGCCGTTTGTACGGGAGCCTGCCTGCAGTCCGTCCTCTAACCCTTTTTATTGTCTATAACTTTTATTTGGAGGTCTATTCTTTCTATGTGGGTGGTGGGTGGTGGTGGGGGGTGGGGGAAACTGTTTCAACCCCAGTCCTACCTGGTCGGAGATGCGGTTTTCCTCCAAATCGCATCTTCGCTCTCCCCATGCGGCCTTCCATCGGGCTGGAGCGGCGTTCCTGCCGGGACCACAGCTTCGGCGGCACAGCGCTGGGACACCAACAAGGAGCGGGCGATGCCTTGCCGGGTCGCCGCTCCGGAGTGCTGTGACCGCCGACCACCAACATCGAGCAGCTGCGGTCTGCGGTCTGCGGTCTGAGGGCGTCCCGCCGCGGGCGGGCGGCGCTGGATCGAAAAAACCGCGGAGTCAGAGTCGAAGCTCCAACCGGCACGGCCTGAAGACTACGGGCGTCGCAGTCTCCGGGGAGGGAGCAGCCGCTCCAGACACTTCCAAGCTGCTGAGGACTTTCCACCCGATGCCGGTGTTCCAGCTTCCCGGCAGGTGGGCATTCAACATCGGGCTGCCGTTGCGGCGACTGGCTGCAGAGCCCTCAAACTGGCCCCGACCTCGGGTGGACTAGGAGGAGGACTGGACATTTTGGTGCCTTTCCCTCACAGTGGAGAGTGTCGACTCTGCTGTGGGGGGATGATCATGTTGAATCTCTAATAGTGTGTCATGTCTTTTTTTGTACTTCTTTTTTTTTTCTTCATTTATATGGATAATTTTCTCTGTAAAGCACTTTGGCTTCAGTGATTGAAATTGATTGAAAAGTGCTATATAAATAAATGTACTTTACTTTACACCGACGGATCTTCCAGCTGTCAGTTCAAGGCGGATGATTCCATCGACGGCCCCGCTCCTGGACTCCAGCCGTCGCAACGAGATGTCATATTTTGCCAATCCTCCCGTCTCCCTCCCCACTGGGGTCCAGTCTGGGGTAACCTCCACCCTGGGTCCGATCGGCCTGTCTCCCTCCGCAGTGGGAACCGGTCTGGGGTGAACTCCACACTGGGACCAATCGGCCCGTCTCCCTCCGCAGTGGGAACTGGTCTGGGGTGATCTCCACACTGGGACCAATCGGCCCGTCTCCCTCCGCAGTGGGAACCAGTCTTGGGTGAACTCCACACTGGGACCAATCGGCCCGTCTCCCTCCGCAGTGGGAACTGGTGTGGGGTGATCTCCACACTGGGACCAATCGGCCCGTCTCCCTCCGCAGTGGGAACCGGTCTGGGGTGAACTCCACACTGGGACCAATCGGCGCGTCTCCCTCCGCAGTGGGAACCGGTCTGGGGTGAAATCCACACTGGGACCAATCGGCCCGTCTCACTCGTGGTTCAGATCTGCCTCATGAATGTGTTACGTCTGCTGTAACCATCCCCAGAATGAATGTCCCATTTGCTGCTAGTGACTGGACAGTCTGGTGCACCTTTCTCCCGGGGTCCAGTGTCCGATCTCCATCCTGAGGGCGGTCCACCTCTTGAAATCTCCCCCAACGCCGGGCTTCATTGAGACCTGACCCTGAGATCGACCTCACACTCGCACCTGTCACACACACTTCAACTGCAGATAGGGAGTGTGTGGAGCCGATGGAGCTAGGAGTGCAGGTACATAGTTCTCTGAAAGTGGCGCCACAGGTAGACAGGAAGTGTTGTAGAGCAGAGGGAATCGTATCACCTGTACATTTCCAAAGTTAGACTGTGCCTCCACTGCCCTCTGTGGCAGGGAATTCCATAAATTCACAACTCTCTGGGTGAAAACGTTTTTTCTCACCTCAGTCTTAAATGACCTCCCCTTTATTCTAAGACTGTGGCCCCTGGTTCTGGACTCGCACAACACTGGGAACATTTTTCCAGCATCTAGCTTATCCAGTCCTTTTATAATTTTATATGTTTCTATAAGACCCCCCTCATCCTTCTAAACTCCAGTGAATACAAGCCTAGTCTTTTCAATCTTTCCTCACATGACAGTCCTGCCATTCCAGGGATCAATCTCGTGTACCTACGCTGCACTGCTTCAATCACAAGGATGTTCTTCCTCAAATTAGGAGACCAAAACTATACACAATACTCCAGATGTGGTCTTACCAGAGCCCTATACAACTGCAGAAGAACCTCTTTACTCCTATACTGAAATCCTCTTGTTATGAAGGTCAACATTCCATTAGCTTTCTTCACTGCCTGCTGTACCTGCACGCCAACTTTCAGTGACCGGTGTACAAGGACATCCAGCTCTCGCTGCACCTCCCCTTGCCTAACCTAACCCCATTGAGATAATAATCTGCCCCCTGGTTTTTGCCGCCAAAGTGGATAACCCCACATTTATCTATATTATACTGCATCTGCCACGCATCTGCCCACTCACTCAACTTGTCCAGGTAACCCTGCATATGATTGGGGAGATTGAGAGGCAGGAGCGAGGGAATAGTGCGGTGTGCGGAGAAAGAAGGGGAGAGTGGGGGAGAGAGTGGACGAGCAGAGAGAGACAGCTGGGGAGGGGGAGAGAGTTCTCGAGGTGTATGGGGAGAGGGTGGGAGAGGAATAGGGGGAGAGTGAGGGTATGAGGAGAAAATAGTGAGGGCAGGGGACCGGGGTAGTGGAGGGGGGGGGGGGGGGTGGTGAGAGAGGGACGGTCATGTTGGGAGAGAGTGAACCGGAGCAGTGGGGAGAGTTGTGAGGATAGGGGGGACTGGGGAAATTGGTGAGGAGGAGTGGGGGTAGAGGGTCGGAGGTATGAGGGGAGAGATGGGTATGAGTGGGGAGAGAGAGAGGGAGTAGTGGGGAGAGAGAGGGGGGATGGGGAGAGATATGACGGAGGACTGGGGAGAGAGAGGGCCGGACTAGTATGCGTTGAGAGGGCTAGTGGAATGAAGGAGTGAGGGACGGTGGTGTGTGAGATGTTGGGCTGGGAGAGGGCGAGAGAGGGCAGGAGGAGCAGGGGGAGGCTGCAGGAGCGAGAGCGAAGTGGATGGAGTATACGGCAGAAGGAGAGGCTGGAGGAGAGGGGGCTGGAGGAATGTTCCCAACGTTGGGGAAGTCTAGAACCGGGGGCCACAGTCCAAGAATAAAGGGGAGACCATTTAAAACTGAGACGAGAAAAAACGTTTTCACACAGGGTTGTGAATTTGTGGAATTCTCTGCCACAGAAGGCAGTGGGGGCCAATTCATTGGATGCATTTAAAAGATTGTTCGATGTAGCTCTTGGGGCTAGCTGAATCAATGGGTATGGGATGAAGGCAGGCACGGGTTACTGATTGTGGGTGATAAGCCATGATCACAATGAATAGCGGTGCTGGCTCGAGGGGCGAATGGCCTCCTCCTGCACCTATTTCCTCTGTTTCTGTTTCTATGGATAGGGCAGGACTATTGGGGTGAAAGATGACCGGAGGACGGGGCAGCGAGTCCAGGGGAGGTAGGGAGAGAGGGCTGGAGGATAGTAAGTGATAAGGGTAGTGTAAGGAGAGAAAGAGAGAAAGAGAGAGAGAGAGAGAGAGGACCCGGGGGGGGGGGGGGGGGTGGAGGGTGGAGGGGGGCGGGCGAGTGTGCAACAGAGTGTGCAGGAGTAGTTGAGGGGAGGGATTGCCATTGGAATTGAAGGCCGTGGGAGTGGGGAGAAGGGAGGAAAGAAGGGAGGGAGGAAAGAAGGGAGGGAGGGAATTAGAGAAAGGAGGGAAGGAAGGAGAGAAAGAAGGGAGGGAAGGAAGGGAAGGAAAGAAGGGAGGGAGGGAAGGGAAGGAGAGAAGGGAGGGGGAGGGCCGGTGGCAGGAGCGGATGCCGGGGACCGGGCGGACCGGTGTGAGCTGAGGCCGATGTTTGTAAACGTTGCTCCAACCTCAGGCCCGGCCCGGCCCTCCCTGTATTGTTCACCGCGTCTCCCCGGGGAGAGAGAGGATGGGAGCCGGGGCTGTGTGCGTGAAGCACGGCGACTGGAGGGGTGGGAGCGCTGCCCCTGGACCGTGAGCGTACGGCCCACCTCCCCCTCTCCCCCTTCTCCATTCCCCCTCACACCCTCCCCGTCTACCCCTTTGTTCCCCCTCCACCCCTCTACTCTCTTTCCACCCCTCTCTCACCCCTCCACCCGGGGTAGATCTACCCGAGCCGAGAGTAGATTACTCTAGTGCGGGGCCCCCTTAGTCGCGGGGCCCAATTGGGAGCAATCAGTCCAATTGGCTTAAGGCCACCCTGCAGGGGATATGGGGAGAAGGCAAGAACGGGGTACTGATTGGGGATGATCAACCATGATTCAGAACTGCTGTAGATTTGGGAGCAACAGCAGCAGGAGATTAGCAAGAGATACGACTGATTGGCTCTAGCCCGAGTGGGAGGAGAGAAGTGAGTCAGTGCCGGGAAAACAGTTGAAAACTGTGGAATTTTGTTTGTAAATTGGTAAATCAGGCAATTTATCCGTCAATTTAAGCAAGATGGCTCTTAGCGAGCGGCAGTGAGTGAGCGGCCTTGTGAGGGAAGTGCCCTGTGAGAAAAGTGTGAGTCTTTGGCTCGAGAGTCTTCCGCGAGGAGAGGACACCACGCAATACGCTTGAGAGGTAGAGACAAAAGAAGGAGATGTCAGGCAAGCTGATTCAGTGCGATGCTTGCAGTATGTGGGAGGTCAAGGACACCGCTGGTGCCTCTGGCTGCTACAAATGCGAGAAGTGCATCCAGGTAGAGCTCCTGAAGGGCCGTGTTGGGGAACTGGAGAAGCAAGTGGATGACCTCCGGATCGTCCGAGAAACGGAGTCGTTCCTCGACAAGTCCTACAGTACGATTGTTACACCTAAGGTACTGGAAGAGAGAAGGTGGGAGACGGTGAGAAAGGGAGGGAAGCATGGAATGCCAACGTCTCCGGGTGTTGTACCTCTTGTGAACAGGTTCACCCGCTTAGAAGCTGTTGGGACAGAAGACGTGTTTACACTGAGCGGCGGACTGGCTTGCGATGCGAATAGGGCTGTTGAGCCAAAACCAAAAAGGCCTAAGGCAGGCAACGCCATTGTAGTGGGAGACTCCATTGTGAGAGGTACGGACAGGGGTTTCTGTGGCAACAGACGGGATGCGAGGATGGTGTGCTGCCTTCCTGGTGCCAGGATCCAGGATGTCACGGACAGAGTGCAGAAAATCCTCAAGGGCGAAGGTGAACATCCGGAAGTGGTAGTGCATGTCGGCACAAACGATGTCGGAAAGAAGGGGATGAATATTCTGCAGCGTGACTTTAGAGAGCTCGGAAAAATGCTGAAAAGCAGGACCTCCAGGGTTGTTATCTCCGGTTTGCTTCCAGTTCCTCGTGCTGGTGAGAGCAGGAACAGGGAGATACGGGACCTGAACGTGTGGCTCAGGAACTGGTGCACGGGGCAGGGATTTAGATTCTTAGATCACTGGGATCTGTTTTGGGGTAAGGGGGAACTGTACAAAAGGGACGGATTGCATCTTAACAGGTGTGGGACCAGCATTCTGGCAGGCAGGTTTGCCACTGCTACACGGGTGGTTTTAAACTGAATAAGGGGGGTGGGGTGTCAAATGGGATAGTGGAGGATGGAGTTAAAGGGAAAGGGTTTCTTAAATGTGTGAGCGTAGAGACAGAGGAGTGTAAAATGAGGGTAGAAGCAATAGGTAGCAAGGTGAAAAGTAAAAGTGGAAGACAGACAAAACCAGGGCAAAAATCAAAAAGGGCCACTTTTCAACATAATTGTATAAGGGGTAAGAGTGTTGTAAAAACAAGCCTGAAGGCTTTATGTCTCAATGCAAGGAGCATTCGTAATAAGGTGGATGAGTTGAATGTGCAGATAGCTATTAATGACTATGATATAGTTGGGATCACGGAGACATGGCTCCAGGGTGACCAAGGCTGGGAGCTGAACATCCAGGGATATTCAATATTCAGGAGGGATAGAGAGAAAGGAAAAGGAGGTGGGGTAGCGTTGCTGGTTAGAGAGGAGATTAACGCAGTGGAAAGGAAGGACATTAGCTTGGAGGATGTGGAATCGGTATGGGTAGAGCTGCGAAACACTAAGAGGCAGAAAACGCTGGTGGGTGTTGTGTACAGGCCACCTAGCAGTAGTAGTGAAGTTGGGGATGGCATCAAACAGGAAATTAGAAATGCGTGCGACAAAGGCAAAACAGTTATAATGGGTGACTTCAATCTACATATAGATTGGGTGAATCAAATTGGCAGGGGTGCTGAGGAAGAGGATTTCTTGGAATGTATGCGGGATAGTTATCTAAATCAACATGTAGAGGAACCAACGAGAGAGCAGGCTATTTTAGACTGGGTATTGAGTAATGAGGAAGGGTTAGTTAGCAGTCTTGTTGTACGTGCCCCCTTGGGCAAGAGTGACCATAATATGGTTGAGTTCTTCATTAGGATGGAGAGTGACATTGTTAATTCAGAAACAATGGTTCTGAACTTAAAGAAAGGTAACTTTGAGGGTATGAGACATGAATTGGCCATGATTGACTGGCAATTAATTCTAAAAGGGTTGACGGTGGACATGCAATGGAAAACATTTAAAGACTGCATGGATGAACTACAAAAATTGTTCATCCCAGTTTGGCAAAAGAATAAATCAGGGAAGGTAGTGCATCCGTGGATAACAAGGGAAATCAGGGATGGTATCAAAGCGAAAGATGATGCGTACAAATTAGCCAGAAAAAGCAGCATACCAGAGGACTGGGAGAAATTCAGAGACCAGCAGAGGAGGACAAAGGGCTTAATTAGGAAAGGGAAAATAGATTATGAAAGAAAACTGGCAGGGAACATAAAAACTGACTGCAAAAGTTTTTATAAATATGTAAAAAGAAAGAGATTAGTTAAAACAAATGTAGGTCCCTTGCAGTCAGAAACAGGTGAGTTGATCATGGGGAACAAGGATATGGCGGACCAATTGAATAACTACTTTGGTTCCGTCTTCACTAAGGAAGACATAAATAATCTGCCGGAAATAGCAGGGGACCGCGGGTCAAAGGAGTTGGAGGAATTGAGTGAAATCCAGGTTAGTCGGGAAGAGGTTTTGGATAAATTGAATGGATTAAAGGCCGATAAATCCCCAGGGCCAGATAGGCTGCATCCCAGAGTACTTAAGGAAGTAGCTCCAGAAATAGTGGATGCATTAGTAATAATCTTTCAAAATTCTTTAGATTCTGGAGTAGTTCCTGAGGATTGGCGGGTAGCAAACGTAACCCCACTTTTTAAGAAGGGAGGGAGAGAGAAAACGGGGAATTACAGACCAGTTAGTCTAACATCGGTAGTGGGGAAACTGCTAGAGTCAGTTATTAAAGATGGGATAGCAGCACATTTGGAAAGTGGTGAAATCATTGGACAAAGTCAGCATGGATTTACGAAAGGTAAATCATGTCTGACGAATCTTATAGACTTTTTCGAGGATGTAACTAGTAGCGTGGATAGGGGAGAACCAGTGGATGTGGTGTATCTGGACTTCCAGAAGGCTTTCGACAAGGTCCCACATAAGAGATTAGTATACAAACTTAAAGCACATGGCATTGGGGGTTCAGTATTGATGTGGATAGAGAACTGGCTGGCAAACAGGAAGCAAAGAGTAGGAGTAAATGGGTCCTTTTCACAATGGCAGGCAGTGACTAGTGGGGTACCGCAAGGCTCAGTGCTGGGACCCCAGCTATTTACAATATATATTAATGACCTGGATGAGGGAATTGAAGGCAATATCTCCAAGTTTGCGGATGACACTAAGCTGGGGGGCAGTGTTAGCTGTGAGGAGGATGCTAGGAGACTGCAAGGTGACTTGGATAGGCTGGGTGAGTGGGCAAATGTTTGGCAGATGCAGTATAATGTGGATAAATGTGAGGTTATCCATTTTGGTGGCAAAAACAGGAAAGCAGACTATTTTCTAAATGGTGGCCGACTAGGAAAAGGGGAGATGCAGCGAGACCTGGGTGTCATGGTACACCAGTCATTGAAAGTAGGCATGCAGGTGCAGCAGGCAGTGAAGAAAGCGAATGGTATGTTAGCTTTCATAGCAAAAGGATTTGAGTATAGGAGCAGGGAGGTTCTACTGCAGTTGTACAGGGTCTTGGTGAGACCACACCTGGAGTATTGCGTACAGTTTTGGTCTCCAAATCTGAGGAAGGACATTATTGCCATAGAGGGAGTGCAGAGAAGGTTCACCAGACTGATTCCTGGGATGTCAGGACTGTCTTATGAAGAAAGACTGGATAGACTTGGTTTATACTCTCTAGAATTTAGGAGATTGAGAGGGGATCTTATAGAAACTTACAAAATTCTTAAGGGGTTGGACAGGCTAGATGCAGGAAGATTGCTCCCGATGTTGGGGAAGTCCAGGACAAGGGGTCACAGCTTAAGGATAAGGGGGAAATCCTTTAAAACCGAGATGAGAAGAACTTTTTTCACACAGAGAGTGGTGAATCTCTGGAACTCTCTGCCACAGAGGGTAGTCGAGGCCAGTTCATTGGCTATATTTAAGAGGGAGCTAGATGTGGCCCTTGTGGCTAAAGGGATCAGAGGGTATGGAGAGAAGGCAGGTACGGGATACTGAGTTGGATGATCAGCCATGATCATATTGAATGGCGGTGCAGGCTCGAAGGGCCGTATAGCCTACTCCTGCACCTAATTTCTATGTTTTCTATGTTTTCTATGATCACATTGAATGGTGGTGCTGGCTCGAAGGGCCGAATGGCCTACTCCTGCACCTGTTGTCTATTGTCTATTGACCGCCAATGATAATGCATGCAACCAAGAACAAATCTGTTTCCAAAACAATTATAATTAATTAGAATCAGGATGCCCTATTTGTGCTGTCGAATGTTTGAAGTAAAATTTACCACAGTGCAGTGCAAGTAAACTCAATTGAAGGGTAACTGAGTAGTTTACAGTAATATTAATAATACAAAAATCTAATTCTGGATTAAATGAAGAAAACTCCAACAGTTGCATTAAAGCACTCACACCACCCAGTTCCAAATTCGTAATCTACAACATACAGGCTGAAACCTGCAATCAAATACTAAAACTCTGGATGCATCATTAAAGAGGTTGGAAATTATTCTTATCCAGTGTTTGAAGTACTTCCTCAAATGAAAATCCATTTAAACCTGGTGACATGATAAACAGGAAAAGCTGATGTGAAATAGGCACAAATCACCTGAGTTGTGCCAGTGGAGCCTACGCCAGACTCAAGAAAGCCATGGTCCTCCGCACCCTGTTTATGGAGCCGAGCCATGGACCACCTACTGCAGGCACCCGAGTAGTCCTCAAAATACACAATTTAAGCCAAATTATGTATTTCAAACGTGTGTTTTCATGTGCAGTCAGATTTGCAGTTTTCCCACACAGTATTTGCAGCACATGGAGGCCATTTGGCCACAATGATCCAAGTCTATTGTCTATTCTCCATTCCCCTCCAAAGTGCTGGTAGAACTCAGCAGGTCAACCATCCGTGGTAGGAAATGGATGGAGAAGTGTTCCTAATGTAAGCTCTCCTTGGACCTGTCGAGGAGCAGACAATCAACATCTTCCCATTCATACTGTACCCAAGTGAAAATGCAAAAGTGAGCCAAGCTGCACACAGCCGACAGCATTTGATAAGGTCCCACAAAGGAGGTCAGTGGGCAAAATTAGGGCACATGGTATTGGGGGTAGGGTGCTGACATGGATAGAGACGTGGTTGGCAGACAGGAAACAAAGAGTAGGGATTAACAGGTCCGTTTCAGAATGGCAGGCAGTGACTAGTGGGGTACCGCAAGGCTCGGTGCTGGGACTGCAGCTATTTACAATATACATCAATGATTTGGATGAAGGGATTCAAAGTAACATTAGCAAATTTGCAGATGACACAAAGCTGGGTGGCAGTGTGAACTGTGAGGAGAATGCTATGAGAATGCAGGGTGACTTGGACAGGTTGGGGGAGTGGGCAGATGCATGGCAGATAAAGTTTAATGCGGATAAATGTGAGGTTATCCACTTTGGTAGCAAAAACAGGAAGGCAGATTAATATCTAAATGGCATCAAGTTGGGAAAAGGGAAAGTACAATGGGATCTGGGGGTCCTTGTACATCAGTCTATGAAAGTAAGCATGTAGGTACAGCAGGCAGTGAAGAAAGCGAATGGCATATTGGCCTTTATAACAAGAGGAATCGAATATAGGAGCAAAGAGGTCCTTCTGCAGTTGTACAGAGCCCTAGTGAGACCACACCTGGAATATTGTGTGCAGTTTTGGTCCCCTAATTTGAGGAAGGACATTCTTGCTATTGAGGGAGTGCAGCGTAGGTTTACAAGGTTAATTCCCGGGATGGCGGGACTGTCATATGCTGAGAGAATGGAGCAGCTGGGCTTGTACACTCTGGAGTTTAGAGGGGATCACATTGAAACATATAAGATTGTTAAGGGCTTGGATACGCTAGAGGCAGGAAACATGTTCCCGATGTTGGGGGAGTCCAGAACCAGGGGCCACAGTTTAAGAATAAGGAGTAAGCCATTTAGAATGGAGACGAGGAAACATTTTTTCTCACAGAGAGTGGTGAGTCTGTGGAATTCTCTGCCTCAGAGGGCGGTGGAGGCAGGTTCTCTGGGTACTTTCAAGAGAGAGCTAGATAGGGCTCTTAAAGATAGCGGAGTCAGGGGATATGGGGAGAATGCAGGAACGGGGTACTGATTGGGAATGATCAGCCATGATCACATTGAATGGCGGTGCTGGCTTGAAGGGCCAAATGGCCTACTCCTGCACATATTGTCTATTGTCTATTGTCCATTGTCTCACAGTACCAGCTGGCTGCCACTGGCCCAAAAACGTAAAGGCATTTTAAAGTGTTTTTTTTAAAGAAAGTCTTGACGCATTTGTGCCTTACGTAACAAAAACAAATAAAGCAAGTTTATCCTGACCTCACTGTGTTCTTCGGAATTCTTCAGAATTCATGTTGCACTATCAATAATGAAAGAAAATGCCAACCATCTCCAGAAATGATCAGAAATTATTCTCGCCTCCATGCATATGTGTAGCCGTAGGGCAGTCGAACACCTCCCCACTACTTCAAAGATAGTTCCTGCACTTGGCAATATCCTTTGGCCTCTGTTGTATTTTATTTGTTTAATGAATTTAATTAGATTAGGAAATGTTTCCTTTCCTACAAGGGTCTTTCCTCTGAGGAGTTTCTATAGCAACATGCCTACTCTTGCCTTTATGAATAGACTGACGATTTGTACTGCAAGGTATGACTGACAAATAATGGTTTAGCTGTACAAAATAAGATCCATTGATTCAATTGTGGTCAACTCCTTGTGAACACTGTCACATTTTCCCAATGCAGCTGTCACCAATGTTGCAGAAGAAAAAGGGCAATTACTATACACACTGCGCAACATACATTATTGATCGCAAATAATGTTACATTTTGTTTCAGGCTATTCTTCACCAACCTTCACTATTTGAAGCCATTTCAGCCTTCAATGACGAACATTGCTTATCTCTGCTGATAGAAACTTTTAGCTTTTTACAGAGTGTGAGACACAGGGAAAGGTGTGGGGGTCCTACAATCGAGCCGTCCACAGTGTACAAATATATAATATTGCGTATAATGTTTAATGCAAGTACATGGATTGGTGAGGTTTCGGGTCGGGGCCCTTCTTCAGTCTGAATGTAGTTGGAGAAGGAAGCTGGAAGGTACGTGAGGGTGGGACAAAGCCTCACTTGCACCTCCTCCAACCTCATCTACTGTATCCGCTGTTCAAGATGTGGACTCGTATACATCGGCGAGACCAAACGTAGACTGGGCGATCGTTTAGCGGAACACCTTGCTCAGCCCGCCTGAACCAACCTAATCTCCCGGTTGCTGCACACTTTAATTATCCTTCCCATTCCCACACTGACCTTTCTGTCCTCAGTCTCCTCCATTGTCAGAGTGAGGCTAAACGCAAATTGGAGGAACAGCATCTCATATATTTCACTTGGGCAGCTTACAGGCCAGTGGTATGAATATTGATTTCTCTCACTTCAGGTAGCCCCGGCATTCCTTCTCTCTATCCCTCTCCGACCCAAGTCGCACCAGCTTCTCGTTTTCACCCAACAAACATCTAACTATGGCCTGTTTCCTTTATCATTGTCACTTTTTTAGCATTCATCTTTCATTCGTTGTTCTTTATCTCTACATCACCGTCTATATCTCTCCTTTCCCTTATCCCAAACCAGTCTGAAGAAAGGTCTCAACCTGAAATGTCACACATCCCTTCTCTCCAGAGATGCTGCCTGCCGGTCCCGCTGAGTTACTCCAGCATTTTAAAGTAATAGATGGATATCTTTAAGTAATAGATTGGTACAGGTGAGGGGGAGCGGGGTGATTGGCAGATGGGTGGATAAAGGCCAGAGATGGGAAGAACAGGAAAGGTTGTGAGAGAAGATGAGCAGAATGTGAAGCCAGAGAAAGAGATATTGGTGAGAGTGAAGGGGAAAAAGGGGGGAAAGGGGAAAAGGGGAAAAGGGGAAACGGGTTCCATTCACGTCAGGCACAGGAAAGAGAGAGGGATAAAAAGGGGAGAGACACAAAAAGCTGGAATAAGTCAGCAAGTCAGACAGCATCTCTGGGGAAAAGGAATGGGTGACGTTTTGGGTCGAGGCCCTTCTGCAGATGAGGGTTCATACACAAAAAGTCACAAAGTGCTGGAGGCAGCATCTGTGGAGAACGTGGATAAGTGACGTTTCACAGAGTGCTGGAATAACTCAGCGGGTCAGGCAGCATCTGTGGAGAACGTGGATAAGTGATGTTTCACAGTGCTGCAGTAACTCAGCGGGTCAGGCAGCATCTGTGGAGAACGTGGATAAGTGACGTTTCACGGAGTGCTGGAGTAACTCAGCGAGTAAGGCAGCATCTGTGGAGAACATGGATAAGTGACGTTTCACAGTGCTGCAGTAACTCAGCGAGTCAGGCAGCATCTCTAGTCAACATGGATAGGCGATGTTTCAGGTCTGAAGAAGTCGTGACCCAAAAAATGTTTCTCCCCCCCCTTCTCCCCCCTCTCTCCCCTCCACCCCACCCTTCTCGCCCCCTTTTCAGAACCAAGGAAAACCGACCGGTAATGTTAAATGTCCGCTAAACTTCACAGCTCTGTATCTCTGGCTTATTCAAAGTTGTTTGGCTTCTTAAAAGTGTCTCTCCACCCCCTCTCACCCTTCTTCCCCCCTCTTCCCCCCACCATTCTCCCCTGCTCCCCCCCGTTCTCGCACCCCCTTCTCCCCCCTCTCTCCCCTCCCCCCTTCTCTAACCCCCTTCTCTAACCCCCCCTTCTCTAACCCCCTCCTTCTCTCTCCCCCCTTCTCTCCCCCCCTTCTCTCCCCCCTTCTCTCCCCCCTTCTCCCCCCACTTCTCTCCCCCCCTTCTCCACGTCCTTCTCCCCCCATTCTACCCCCCCGCTCTCTTAAAAGTCTTATCATATACAGTGCTAGCCGTCTTTAACCTTCCTGTTCATCACGGTGTGCGTCTGTATCACCTTGGCTTTGCACCGTCAGACAGCACCCCCCCCCCCCCCGCTTTCCCAGGCCCCTGCCTTTGCGATGTGTTTGTGTGTGCGTGTGACTGTCAACGTTCCAGTTCGCGTTTTTTCAGGCGAGTGCCTCGAAGGTCGCAGGCAGTCCGCTGAAAAGTCGCCGAAATGGGACAGGCCCTTAATGGGTAGGCCATTTAGGACTGAGATGAGGAAAAACTTTTTCACCCAGAGAGTTGTGAATCTGTGCAATTCTTTGCCACAGAAAGCAGTGGAGGCCAATTCACTGGACATTATCAAGAAAGTTAGATATAGCTCTACGGACTAATGGAATCAAGGGACGTGGAGAAAGCATATATAACCATATAACCATATAACCATAACAGCACAGAAACAGGCCATCTCGGCCCTTCAAGTCCGTGCCGAACATTTTTTTAAATTTAAAAAAAAATTAAAAATACTTCCCCCTAGTCCCATCTACCTGCACTCAGACCATAACCCTCCATTCCTTTCCCGTCCATATACCCATCCAATCTATTTTTAAAGGATAACATCGAACCTGCCTCCACCACTTCCACTGGAAGCTCATTCCACACAGCTACCACTCTCTGAGTAAAGAAGTTCCCCCTAATGTTCCCCCTAAACTTCTGTCCCTTAATTCTCAAGTCATGTCCCCTTGTTTGAATCTTCCCTACTCTCAATGGGAAAAGCTTATCCACGTCCACTCTGTCTAACCCGCTCATAATTTTAAAGACCTCTATCAAGTCCCCTCTTAACCTTCTGCGCTCCAAAGAATAAAGACCTAACTTGTTCAACCTTTCTCTGTAACTTAGTTGCTGAAACCCAGGCAACATTCTAGTAAATCTCCTCTGTACTCTCTCTATTTTGTTGACATCCTTCCTATAATTAGGCGACCAAAATTGTACTCCATACTCCAGAATTGGCCTCACCAATGCCTTGTACAATTTTAACATTACATCCCAACTTCTATATTCAATGCTCTGATTTATAAAGGCCAGCACACCAAAAGCTTTCTTTACCACCCTATCTACATGAGATTCCACCTTCAGGGAACTATGCACAGTTATTCCTAGATCCCTCTGTTCAACTGCATTCCTAAATTCGCTACCATTTACCGTGTACGTCCTATTTTGATTTGTCCTGCCGAGATGTAGCACCTCCATCTGCCATCTTTCAGCCCACTCTTCCAAATGGCCTAAATCTCTCTGTAGACTTTGAAAATCTACTTCATTATCCACAACACCACCTATCTTAGTATCATCTGCATACTTACTAATCCAATTTTCCACACCATCATCCAGATCATTGATGTACATGACAAACAACAATGGACCCAACACAGACCCCTGAGGCACCCCACTAGTCACCGGCCTCCAACCTGACAAACAGCCATCCACCATTACTCTCTGGCATCTCCCATTCAGCCACTGTTGAATCCATCTTGCTACTCCACCATTAATACCCAACAATTGAATCTTCTTAACCAACCTTCCATGAGGAACCTTGTCAAAGGCCTTACTGAAGTCCATATAGACAACATCCACTGCTTTACCCTCATCAATTTCCCTAGTAACCTCGTCGAAAAATTCAAGAAGATTAGTCAAGCATGACCTTCCAGGCACAAATCCATGTTGACTGTTCCTAATCAGACCCTGCTTATCCAGATGCTTATATATATTATCTTTAAGTATCCTTTCCATTAATTTGCCCACCACTGTCGTCAAGCTAACAGGTCTATAATTGATAGGTTTACTCTTCGAACCCTTTTTAAACAACGGAACAACATGCGCAGTACGCCAATCCTCTGGCACTATTCCCGTTTCTAATGACATTTGAAATATTTCTGTCATAGCCCCTGCTATTTCAACACTAACTTCCCTCAATGTCCTAGGGAATATCCTGTCAGGACCTGGAGACTTATCCGTTTTCATATTTTTCAAAAGTGTCCGCACCTCCTCTTCTTTGAATCTCACAGTTTCCATTGCTACTCTGCTTGTTTCCCTAACCTCACATAATTCCATATCCTTCTCCTTCGTGAATACCGAAGAAAAGAAATTGTTCAATATCTCCCCCATCTCTTTTGGCTCTGCAGATAGCTGTCCACTCTGACTCTCTAATGGACCAATTTTATTCCTTGTTATCCTTTTGCTATTAATATAGCTGTAGAAACCCTTTGGATTTACTTTCACCTTACTTGCCAAAGCAACCTCATATCTTCTTTTAGCTTTTCTAATTTCTTTCTTAATATTCTTTTTACATTCTTTATACTCCTCAAGCACCTCATTTACTCCATGCTGCCTATAATTATTGTAGATCTCTCTCTTTTTCCGAACCAAGTGTCCAATTTCCCTTGAAAACCATGGCTCTTTCCATTTTTTACTATTTCCTTTCAACCGAACAGGGACATAAAGATTCTGTACTCTTAAAATTTCACCCTTAAATGTCCTCCATTTTTCTTCTACATCCTTCCCATAAAACAACGTCCCAATTCACTCCTTTTAAATCCTTTCGCATCTCCTCAAAGTTAGCCTTTCTCCAAACAAAAATCTCAACCCTAGGTCCAGTTCTGACCCTCTCCATAATTATATTGAAACTAATGGTATTGTGATCACTGGACCCGAAGTGCTCCCCGACGCATACCTCCGCCATCTGCCCTGTCTCATTTCCTAACAGGAGGTCCAGCACTGCCCCTTCTCTAGTAGGTACCTCTATGTATTGCTGCAAAAACTATCTTGTACACATTTTACAAACTCCAAACCATCCAGCCCTTTTACAGAATGTGTTTCCCAGTCTATGTGTGGAAAATTGAAATCTCCCACAATCACTACCTTGTGCTTACTACTAATATCTGCTATCTCCTTACATATTTGCTCTTCCAATTCTCGCTCCCCATTTGGCGGTCTATAATACACCCCTATAAGTGTTGCTACACCTTTCCCATTTCTCAGTTCTACCCAAATAGCCTCCCTAGACGAGCCCTCTAATCTATCCTGCCAAAGCACTGCGGTAATATCTTCCTTGACAAGCAATGCAACAACCCCACCTCTTGCCCCTCCAATTCTATCACCCCTGAAGCAACGAAATCCTGGAATATTTATTTGCCAATCACAGCCCTCCTGCAACCATGTTTCACTGATCGCCACAACATCATACTTCCAGGTGTCAATCCAGGCTCTAAGCTCATCCATCTTTCTTACAATGCTCCCAGCATTAAAATATACACATTTAAGAAACCCACCACCACTTATTCTCTGTTTATTATCTTTTTCTTCTTTCTCCCCTACATTTTGGGTCCGAGTGCTTCCCTTCTCTGCCTCCTGCCTCCCACATTTTCCACTAGCTTTCTCTATTTGAGTCCCTCCCCCCAACCGTTCTAGTTTAAAGTCTCCCCAGTAGCCTTTGCAGGAATGGGGTGGAAATCATTTTCCAGTGTTCTATACATCAGGATCAGTTCCTGTGGATTGAAGGGTAGCTAATGTTATCCCACTTTTTAAGAAAGGCGGGGGAGAAAAAACAGGGAAATATGGACCAGTTAGCCTGACATCGGTGGTGGGGAAGATGCTGGAGTCAATTATAAAAGATGAAATAGCGGCACATTTGGATAGCTGTAACAGGATCAGTCCGAGTCAGCATGGCTTTACGAATGGGAAATCATGCTTGACTAATCTTCTGGAATTTTTTGAGGATGTAACTTGGAAAGTGGACAAGGGAGAGCCAGTGGATGTAGCCATTATTATCTAAATGGTGTCAAGTTGGGAAAAGGGGAAGTACAACAGGCTCTGGGGGTCCTTGTTCACCAGTCACTGAAAGTAAGTATGCAGGTACAGCAGGCAGTGAAGAAAGCGAATGGCATGTTGGCCTATAGTTGAATATAGGAGCAAATAGGTTCTTCTGCAGTTGTACAGGGCCCTAGTGAGACCACACCTGGAGTATTGTGTGCAGTTTTGGTCCCCTAATTTGAGGAAGGATATTCTTGCTATTGAGGGAGTGCAGGTTAATTCCCGGGATGGCAGTACTGTCTTATAGTGATAGAATGGAGCGGCTGGGCTTGTATACTCTAGAATTTAGAAGGATGAGAGGGTATCTTATTGAACCATGTAAGATTATTAAGGGTTCTGGACTCCCCCAACATGTTCCCGATGTTGGGGGAGTCCAGAACCGTGGGCCACAGTTTAAGAATAAGGGGTAAGCCAATTAGAACGGAGATGAGGAAACACTTTTTCTCACAGAGAGTTGTGAGTCTGTGGAATTCTCTGCCTCAGAGGGCGGTGGAGGCCGGTTCTCTGGAGGTTTTCAAGAGAGAGCTAGTTCAAGTTCAAGTTCAAGTTCAAGTGAGTTTATTGTCATGTGTCCCTGATAGGACAATGAAATTCTTGCTTTGTTTCAGCACACAGAACATAGTAGGCATTTACTACAAAACAGATCAGTGTGTCCATATACCATTATATAAATATATACATACATGAATAAATAATCTGATAAAGTGCAAATAACAGATAATGGGTTATTAATGATCAGAGTTTTGCCCAAGCCAGGTTTAATAGCCTGATGGCTGTGGGGAAGTAGCTATTCCTGAACCTGGTCGTTGCAGTCTTCAGGCTCCTGTACCTTCTACCTGAAGGTAGCAGGGAGATGGGGGTGTGGCCAGGATGGTGTGGGTCCTTGATGATACTGCCAGCCTTTTTGAGGCAGCGACTGCGATAAATCCCCTCGATGGAAGGAAGGTCAGAGCCGATGATGGACTGGGCAGTGATTACTACTTTTTGTAGTCTTTTCCTCTCCAGGGCGCTCAAGTTGCCGAACCCAGCCATGATGCAACCGGTCAGCATGCTCTCTACTGTGCACCTGTAGAAGTTAGAGAGAGTCCTCCTTGACAAACCGACTCTCTGTAATCTTCTCAGGAAGTAGAGGCGCTGATGTGCTTTCTTGATAATTGCATTAGTGTTCTCGGACCAGGAAAGATCTTCAGAGATGTGCACCCCCAGGTATTTGAAGCTCTTGACCCTTTCAACCATCGACGCATTGATATAAACGGGACTGTGGGTCCCCATCCTACTCCTTCCAAAGTCCACAATCTGTTCCTTGGTTTTGCTTGTGTTGAGGGCCAGGTTATTGTGCTGGCACCATATGGACAGTTGCTCGATCTCTCTTCTATACTCTGACTCATCCCCATCAGTGACAACAGTGGTGTCGTCAGCGAACTTCATGATGGAGTTCGCACTGTGACCGGCTACGCAGTCATGAGTATAGAGTACAGCAGGGGGCTGAGCACGCAGCCTTGAGGTGCTCCCGTGCTGATTGTTATCGAGTCTGACAAATTTCCACCAATACGAACAGACTGTGGTCTGTGAATGAGGAAGTCGAGGATCCAATTGCAGAGGGATGCGCAGAGACCCAGTTCTGCGAGTTTGGTAACCAGCTTGGAGGGGATGATTGTGTTAAATGCCGAGCTGTAATCAATGAATAACAGTCTGACATATGAGTTTTTGTTGTCCAAGTGGTCCAGAGCGGAGTGGAGGGCCAGCGAGATCGCATCCACCGTTGATCTGTTGTGGCGGTAAGCAAACTGCAGTGGGTCCAGGATTTTGTCGAGGTAGGAGTTGATTTCCTCCATGATCAACCTCTCAAAGCACTTCATCACCACAGACGTTAGTGCCACTGGTCGATAGTCATTGAGGCACGTCACCTTACTCTTCTTGGGCACTGGTATAATTGATGCCCTTTTAAAGCAGGTGGGGACCTCAGGCCTCAGAAGTGAAAGGTTGAAAATGTCCGTTAAAACTCCAGCCAGTTGGTCCGCACAGGTTTTTAGAACACGACCGGGTATACCATCAGGTCCAGGCGCTTTTCGAGGGTTCACCCCTCTGAAGGATTTCCTGACGTGGGCCTCTGTGACTGAGACTGAAATACCATCACAGCGAATGGGGGCTCGAGAAGGCACATCAGTATTCTCCCTATCAAAGCGTGTGTAAAACGCATTGAGCTCGTCAGGGAGTGATGTTTCGCCGAC
The DNA here is from genome assembly GCA_038087875.1 of Malacoraja senta. Taxonomy (NCBI): domain Eukaryota; kingdom Metazoa; phylum Chordata; class Chondrichthyes; order Rajiformes; family Rajidae; genus Malacoraja; species Malacoraja senta. The sequence goes on along the minus strand of JAXLNO010001568.1, from coordinate 16,734 downwards.
ATTCGAGCTGCCTCCTGGTTTCGCCTTGTGATTGCATTCAGGCCCCGCCACAGCTGCCGAACATCTGTCTCATTCTCCAGTTTGGAGCAGAAGTCTCTTTTGGCCTTTAGGGCTCTTAAAGATAGTGGTCAGGGGATATGGTGAGAAGGCAGGAACGGGGTACTGATTGGGGATGATCAGCCATGATCACATTGAATAGTGGTGCTGGCTGGTAGGGCCGAATGGCCTACTCGTGCACTCCTGAACCTGAGGGGGACCGATATCCTGGCGGGGAGATCTGCAAAGGCTACTGGGGAGACTTTAAACTAGAATGGTTGGGGGGAGGGACTCAAATAGAGAATGCTATTAGACAGTGTGTGAGGCAGGAGGCAGAGAAGGAAAGCACTCAGACCCAACATGTAGGGGGGAAAGAAGAAAACAATAATAAACAGAGAATAAGAGGTGGTGGGGTTCTTAAATGGGTGAGCAGAGAAACAGAGGGATGTAAAATGCGGGCGGAAGCAATAGGTAGCAAGGTGAAAAGTAAAAGTGGCAGGCAGACAAATCCAGGGCAAAAATCAAAAAGAGCCACTTTTCAACATAATTGTAAAAGGGGTAAGAGCGTTGTAAAAACAAGCCTGAAGGCTTTGTGTCTCAATGCAAGGAGCATTCGCAATAAGGTGGATGAGTTGAACGTGCAGATAGCAATTAATGATTATGATATAGTTGGGATCACGGAGACATGGCTCCAGGGTGACCAAAGCTGGGAGCTGAACATCCAGGGATATTCAATATTCAGGAGGGATAGAGAGAAAGGAAAAGTAGGTGGGGTAGCGTTGCTGGTTAGAGAGGAGATTAACGCAGTGGAAAGGAAGGACATTAGCTTGGAGGATGTGGAATCGGTATGGGTAGAGCTGCGAAACACTAAGGGGCAGAAAACGCTGGTGGGTGTTGTGTACAGGCCACCGAGCAGTAGTAGTGAAGTTGGGGATGGCGTCAAACAGGAAATTAGAAATGCGTGCAACAAAGGCAAAACAGTTATAATGGGTGACTTCAATCTACATATAGATTGGGTGAATCAAATTGGCAGGGGTGCTGAGGAAGAGGATTTCTTGGAATGTATGCGGGATAGTTATCTAAACCAACATGTAGTGGAACCAACGAGAGAGCAGGCTATTCTAGACTGGGTATTGAGTAATGAGGAAGGGTTAGTTAGCAGTCTTGTTGTGCGTGCCCCCTTGGGCAAGAGTGACCATAATATGGTTGAGTTCTTCATTAGGATGGAGAGTGACATTGTTAATTCAGAAACAACGGTTCTGAACTTAAAGAAAGGTAACTTTGAGGGTATGAGACGTGAATTGGCCAAGATTGACTGGCAATTAGTTCTAAAAGGGTTGACGGTGGATATGCAATGGAAGGCATTTAAAGACTGCATGGATGAACTACAAAAATTGTTCATCCCAGTTTGGCAAAAGAATAAATCAGGGAAGGTAGTGCATCCGTGGATAACAAGGGAAATCAGGGATAGTATCAAAGCAAAAGATGATGCGTACAAATTAGCCAGAAAAAGCAGCATACCAGAGGACTGGGAGATATTCAGAGACCAGCAGAGGAGGACAAAGGGCTTAATTAGGAAAGGGAAAATAGATTATGAAAGGAAACTGGCAGGGAACATAAAAACTGACTGCAAATGTTTTTATAGATATGTGAAGAGAAAGAGATTAGTTAAAACAAATGTAGGTCCCATGCAGTCAGAAACAGGTGAATTGATAATGGGGAACAAGGATATGGCGGACCAATTGAATAACTACTTTGGTTCCGTCTTCACTACGGAAGACATAACTAATCTGCCGGAAATAGCAGGGGGCCGCGGGTCAAAGGAGATGGAGGAACTGAGTGAAATCTAGGTTAGTCGGGAAGTGGTGTTGGGTAAATTGAATGGATTAAAGGCCGATAAATCACCAGGGCCAGATAGGCTGCATCCCAGAGTACTTAAGGAAGCAGCTCCAGAAATAGTGGATGCATTAGTGATAATTTTTCAAAACTCTTTAGATTTTGGAGTAGTTCCTGAGGATTGGAGGGTAGCAAACGTAACCCCACTTTTTAAGAAGGGAGGGAGAGAGAAAACGGGGAATTACAGACCAGTTAGTCTAACATCGGTAGTGGGGAAACTGCTAGTCAGTTATTAAAGATGGGATAGCAGCACATTTGGAAAGTGGTGAAATCATTGGACAAAGTCAGCATGGATTTACGAAAGGTAAATCGTGTCTGACGAATCTTATAGAATTTTTCGAGGATGTAACTAGTAGAGTGGATAGGGGAGAACCAGTGGATGTGTTGTATCTGGACTTTCAGAAGGCTTTCGACAAGGTACCACATAAGAGATTAAGATACAAACTTAAATCACACGGTATTGGGGGTTCAGTATTGATGTGGATAGAGAACTGGCTGGCAAACAGGAAGCAAAGAGTAGGAGTAAACGGGTCCTTTTCACAATGGCAGGCAGTGACTAGTGGGGTACCGCAAGGCTCAGTGCTGGGACCCCAGCTATTTACAATTTATATTAATGATCTGGACGAGGGAATTGAAAGCAACATCTCCAAGTTTGCGGATGACACTAAGCTGGGGGGCAGTGTTAGCTGTGAGGAGGATGCTAGGAGACTGCAAGGTGACTTGGATAGGCTGGGTGAGTGGGCATATGTTTGGCAGATGCAGTATAATGTGGATAAATGTGAGGTTATCCACTTTGGTGGCAAAAACGGGAAGGCAGACTTATCTATATGATGGCCGATTTGGAAATGGGGAGATGCAGCGAGACCTGGGTGTCATGGTACACCAGTCATTGAAAGTAGGCATGCAGGTGCAGCAGGCAGTGAAGAAAGCGAATGGTATGTTGGCCTTCATAGCAAGAGGATTTGAGTAAAGGAGCAGGGAGGTTCTACTGCAGTTGTACAGGATCTTGGTGAGACCACACCTAGAGTATTGCGTACAGTTTTGGTCTCCAAATCTGATGAAGGACATTATAGCCATAGAGGGAGTGCAGAGAAGGTTCACCAGACTGATTCCTGGGATGTCAGGACTTTCATATGAAGAAAGACTGGATAGACTTGGCTTATACTCGCTAGAATTTAAGAGATTGAGAGGGGATCTTATAGAAACGTACAAAATTCTTATGGGGTTGGACAGGCTAGATGCAGGAAGATTGTTGGGGAAGTCCAGGACAAGGGGTCACAGCTTAAGGATAAGGGGGAAATCCTTTAAGACCGAGATGAGGAAAAACTTTTTCACACAGTGAGTGGTGAACCTTTGGAACTCTCTGCCACAGAAGGTAGTTGAGGCCAGTTCATTGGCTATATTTAAGAGGGAGTTAGATGTGGCCCTTGTGGCTAAGGGGATCAGGGGGTATGGAGAGAAGGCAGGTACGGGGTACTGAGTTGGATGATCAGCCATGATCATATTGAATGGCGGTGCAGGCTCGAAGGGCCAAACGGCCTACTCCTGCACCTATTTTCTATGTATCTATGTTTCTATTTACTATGTTTCTATGCAGCTTTTCACTCCACATCACCGTCTACATCTCTCCTGCGACTCTCAGTCTGAGGAAGAGTCTCAGCCTCTAATCGTCACCCATTGCTTTTCTCCAGAGATGCTGTCCGTCCCGCTGAGTTACTGCAGCATTTTTGTAGCCTACCCCCCCCCCCTCCCTTTGAGGTTTTATCTCAGGTTTGCAGCCTCTGCAGCTGCTGTGATTATTTCCCTCCCCCCCCACCCGCCCCCCACGTGGTGTAGGAGCCGCGAGGGCGGGGCCGGCAGCACCTTGGCAATGGGGGACTCCGATTGGCGGAGGGCTTTGTCTGTCAGAGGGGCGGGGCTACGGCTTGACCTATAAGACGCGGTCCCCTGCGGCGGGGACGCGGCTGTGATCGGTCGGACGCAAGGAGGCGGCAACTTGTTGTTTATGACCTCGGGTCGGGGAGGCGGGACTCTCCCCCATTGGCCGCCGGCGCTGCCCGTCAGTGGAGGGGGCGTGACCTGGTCACTGGTCACGTGAGGCTGCGGGCGGGATGGATGGAGGGAGAAGGAGGCCTCGCGCAGTAAAGCAGCGCCGGGAGCTCAGGTGGGAATAACCGCCGCTCGGCCCCGCGCCCCTTCCCCTCCCCTCCCCTCCTCCCTTCCTCCCTTCCCGAGCGCGACCCTGCGGCCGGCGACCCGAGGTGTGCGGGCGGGCGGGGATGGATGGAGGGATGGAGGGATGGCTGTGAGTGAGGAAGGGAAGGAAGGAAGGAAGGAAGGAAGGAGGTCTGGGCGCCCTCTGGTCCCCCCCCCCCCCCTGGCGGCGGGAGGCCGCGGTGCAAGGATACAAGGATGGGGTTAAAGGGAAAGAGATTACAGGAAAAGTTAAGAAAAACACCAGAATTAACGGGGCAGAAAGCTGAGGAAGTGATAGGAGAGTATGGCCCAAGTGAAATAGGAATGGATGTGAAAGGTGAGAAGAGTAATGAATGCACGAATTATAAGAAATAAAGTGGATGAGCTTGAAGCTCAGTTAGAAACTGTCAAGTGTGATGTTGTGGGAATTACTGATACATGGCTGCAAGAGGGTCAGGGCTGGGAACTGAATATTCAAGGGTATACCTCTTATCGAAAAGACAGACAGGTGGGCAGAGGGGGTGGGGTTGCCCTGTTGGTGAGGAATGAAATTCAGTCTCTTGCTAGGGGTGACATTGAAACAGGAGATGTGGAGTCATGGATAGAACTAAGGAATTGTAAGGGTAAAATGACCATTGTGACTAATCTACAGGCCCCCAAACAGTAGCCTGGACATAGGGCACAAGTTGAATCGAGTTAAAATTGGCATGTAGCAAAAGTAATGCTGTGGTTGTTATGGGAGATTTCAACATGCAGGTAGACTGGGAAAATCAGGTTGGTACTGGACCCCAAGAAAGGGACTTTGTAGAGTGCCTTTGTGATGGATTCTTAGAACAGCTTGTATTGGAGCCTACCAGGGAGAAGGCAATTCTGGATTTAGTGTTATGTAATGAACCGGATTTGTTAAAGGACCTCGAGGTTAATGAGCCATTAGGAGGTAGTGACCATAACATGGTCAGGTTTAATCAACAATTGGAGAGCGAGAAGAGTAGATTGGAGGTGTCAGTATTACAATTAAATAAAGAGGACCATGGGGCCATGAGGGAGGAGCTGGTCAAAGTTGACTTGAAAGATACCCTAGCAGGGATGACAGTGGAACAACAATGGCAGGTATTTCTGGGAATAATACAGAATGTGCAGGATCAGTTCATTCCTAGGAGGAAGAAAGATTCCAAGTAAGGGGCGACCGTGGCTAACAAGAAGTCAGGGACAGTATAAAAATAAAAGTGAAGAAGTACAACGTAGCAAAGATGAGTGGGAAGTAAGAGGATTGGGTAATGTTTAAAGAACAACAGAAGATAACTGAAAAGACAATACGGGAAGAAAAGATGAGGTACGAAGGTAAGCTAACCAAGAATATAAAGCAGGATAGTAAAAGCTTCGTTAGGTATGTGAAGAGGAAACAATTGGTTAAGACAAATGTGGGTCCCTTGAAGACAGAAATAGGTGAATTTATTATGGGGAACAAGGAAATGGCAGATGAGTTGAACAGGTAAACATAGAAACATAGAAAATAGGTGCAGGGGGAGGCCATTCGGCCCTTCGAGCCTGCACCGCCATTCAATATGATCATGGCTGATCATCCAACTCGGTATCCTGTACCTGCCTTCTCTCCATACCCCCTGATCCCTTTAGCCACAAGGGCCACATCTACCTCCCTCTTAAATATAGCCAATGAACTGGCCTCAACTACCTTCTGTGGCAGAGAATTCCAGAGATTCACCACTCTCTGTGTGAAAAATGTTTTTCTAATCACTTTGGATCTGTCTTCACTAAGGAAAACACAAACAATCTCCCAGATATACTAGTGGCCAGAGGATCTGGGGTGACGGATGAACTGAAGGAAATTCACATTAGGCAGGAAATGGTATTGGGTAGACTGATGGGACTGAAGGCTGATAAATCCCCAGTGCCTGATGGTCTACATCCCAGGATACTTAAGGAAGTGGCTAGAACCTTCCATGTGGAACCTAGCAATTATAGACCTGTTAGTTTGACGTCAGTGGTGGGCAAATTAATGGAAAGGATACTTAGAGATAATATATATAAGCATCTGGATAAACAGGGTCTGATTAGGAACAGTCAACGTGGATTTGTGCCTGGAAGGTCATGTTTGACTAATCTCAAATTTTTTGAAGAGGTTGCTAGGGAAATTGATGAGGTAAAGTGGTGCATGTTGTCTATATGGAGTTCAGTAAGGCCTTTGACAAGGTTCCACATGGAAGGTTGGTTAAGAAGGTTCAATTGTTGGGTATTAATGGTGGAGTAGCAAGATGGATTCAACAGTGGCTGAATGGGAGATGCCAGAGAGTAATGGTGGATGGCTGTTTGTCAGGTTGGAGGCTGGTGACTAGTGGGGTGCCTCAGGGATCTGTGTTGGGTCCACCGTTGTTTGTCATATACATCAATGATCTGGATGATGGTGTGGTAAATTGGATTAGTAAGTATGCAGATGATACTAAGATAGGTGGTGTTGTGGATAATGAAGTAGATTTTCAAAGTCTACAGAGAGATTTAGGCCATTTGGAAGAGTGGGGTGAAAGATGGCAGATGGAGTTTAATGCTGATAAGTGTGAGGTGCTACAACTTGGCAGGACAAATCAAAATAGGACGTACATGGTAAATGGTAGCGATTTGAGGAATGCAGTTGAACAGAGGGATCTAGGAATAACTGTGCATAGTTCCCTGAAGGTGGAATCTCATGTAGATAGGGTGGTAAAGAAAGCTTTTGGTATGCTGGCCTTTATAAATCAGAGCATTCTATAGCGCACTCATTCGTCTTCTGTACAAAAATTCAAAAATTTTGGAATGAAATTTTTGAAATCTTTACAAAGTTATTTAAAACAAGACTGATACCCAAAGCAGAATGGATTAACTTCGGAATAACGGAAGATGATCCAGAACTAAATGTGTTTCAAAAGAAATTAATGGACTATGGGTTAATAACTGGAAAAAAGCTAATTCTAAAATTTTGGAAGAAGGCTCCAATACCAACTATAAATATGTGGATTTCAAATATGTTTGAAACATTACACCTAGAAGAGATAAGACTCCTCCTAGCAGGTAAACCAGATCACTTCCACCTGACGTGGTCTGCATTTATAGAATTATTACAAACATAGGGTGCAAAAGTACTTAAAAAAAAAATAAAAAATTGAGGTCAGGTAAGGGGGGATGATAGTTGAAGAGTTGGTATGTCCTATTTACGTAATGCTCAAAAAAATATATTTTTTTTCTTTTTTTTTTCCTCTCTCTCTTTTTTTTCCTAGGGCCTATTTCTTAACTCTTTTTCTTTTGTTTTTAATTTCGCTCTTATAGGGTCTTCGTCCTTTTTTGTTGTTACATTTTCTACACTTTTCTACACTTTCACTTTTTCCTTCACTTTCTTCTTTCTTTCAATCTTTTCCTTTTCTAGTGTAAAAAAATAAATAAAGGGAGTACATTAATTGTAAGAAGATACAAATGACGAGTATTAATGTATGTGGTTGTAATGTAATGTACTTCTAATAAATTAAAAAAAAAAAAAAAAAAAAAAAAAAAGATATGTTAAGGGAAAAAGAGTAGCATAGTCAAACGTGGGTCCCTTGAAGGCAGACACGGGTGAAATTATTATGGGCAACAAGGAAATGGCAGAAGAGTTGAACAGGTACTTCGGATCTGTCTTCACTAAGGAAGACACAAACAATCTCCCAGATGTACTGGAGGACAGCGGATCTAAGGGGGTAGAGGAACTGAAATAAATATTCATTAGGCGAGAAATAGTATTGGGTACGCTAATGGGACTGAAGGATGATAAATCCCCTTAGATGGTCTGCATCCCAGGGTCCTCAGGCTCTAGAAATAGTGAACGCATTGGTGATCATTTTCCAATGTTTTATAGATTCAGGATCAGTTCCTGTGGATTGGAGGATAGCTAATGTTATCCAATTTTTCAAGAAAGGAGCAAGAGAGAAAACGGGGAATTACAGACCAGTTAGCCTGACTTTGGTGGTGGGAAAGATGCTGGAGTCAATTATTAAAGAGGTAATAATGGGGCATTTGGATAGCAGTAAAAGGATTAGTCCAAGTCAACATGGATTTATGAAAGGGAAATCATGCTTGACTAATCTTCTGGAATTTTTTGAGGATGTGACAAGTAAAATGGATGAAGGGGAGCCAGTGTATGTAGTGTATCTAGACTTTCAGAAAGCCTTTGATAAGGTCCCGCATGGGAGACTGGTGACTAAAATTAGAGCACATGGTATTGGGGGTAGGGTGTTGACATGGATAGAAAATTGGTTGGCAGACAGGAAGCAAAGAGTAGGAGTGAACGGGTCCTTTTCAGAATGGCAGGCAGTGGCGAGTGGAGTGCCGCAAGGGTCGGTGTTGGGGCCGCAACTGTTTACCATATATATTAATGATTTAGAAGAGGGAATTAGGAGCAACACTAGCAAGTTTGCAGATGACACAAAGCTGGGTGGCAGTGTGAACTGTGAAGAGGATGTTAGGAGGTTGCAGGGTGACCTGGAAAGGTTGAGTGAGTGGGCAGATGCGTGGCAGATGCAGTATAATATAGATAAATGTGAGGTTATCCACTTGGGCGGCAAAAACAAGGGGGCAGATTATTATCTCAATGGGGTTAGGTTAGGTAAGGGGGAGATGCAGCGAGACCTGGGTGTCCTTGTACACCAGTCACTGAACGTTGGCGTGCAGGTACAGCAGGCAGTGAAGAAAGCTAATGGAATGTTGGCCTTCATTACAAGAGGATTTCAGTATTGGAGTAAAGAGGTTCTTCTGCAGTTGTATAGGGCTCTGGTAAGACCACATCTGGAGTATTGTGTACAGTTTTGGTCTCCTAATTTGAGGAAGGACATCCTTGTGATTGAGAGTGCAGCGTAGGTTCACGAGATTGATCCCTGGGATGGCGGGACTGTCATATGAGGAAAGATTGAAAAGACTAGGCTTGTATTCACTGGAGTTTAGAAGGATGAAGGGGATCTTATAGAAACATATAAAATTATAAAAGGACTGGACAAGCTAGATGCAGGAAAAATGTTCCCAATGTTGGGCGAGTCCAGAACCAGGGGCCACAGGCTTAGAATAAAGAGGAGGCCATTTAAGACCGAGGTGAGAAAAAACTTTTTCATCCAGAGAGTTGTGAATTTGTGGAATTCCCTGCAACTGAGGGCAGTGGAGGCCAAATCACTGGATGGATTTAAGAGAGAGTTAGATAGAGCTCTAGGGGCTAGTGGAGTCATGGGATATGGGGAGAAGGCAGGCATGGGTTATTGTTTGGGGACGATCAGCCATGCTCACAATGAATGGCGGTGCTGGCTCGAAGGGCCGAATGGCCTCCTCCTGCACCTATTTTCTATGTTTCTAATGAAGACCAAGCTAAAGCAATATAAGCTCTTCCAAGTATTCTAAATTGTCACCTTTTCATATGCTGATGACTTAATTCACCATTAAAATTCATATTTGATTCTTGCAGGTAGCTTTAAATATTATCTAAAATAAATAATCTCAATGTGATTTCAGACCCTGCCTAATGTCTTATTCCATGCCTTAAATCCTGTCATACCTGCACATTCCTTACTGCCTTGCTAAGTCAATCCCAGCCCAGCAAAATTGGCATTTGTTCTAAACTCCATTTTGTAGATTAACTTCATCTTTGTCCTGACTAGAGATCTGATATTCTTGAATCTTAAAAACAATTTAAGGCAATGTTTTGGAATCAGGAATAAAAATGTATTTTTCTTTTACCAACTGTAAATTCTCCACCCACACTTCCCTTCACTTTGCAACTAAATTAAATCAGGCTATATTTCCATCTGTCTTGTGAATTCTCTAACGTTAAGAAAAGTTTACAACAGTATTGAAAATATGACATTGTTTGAAAAATGACTTTACTACAGTTTCCAAGTGTGCAGGTGAAGAGGCATTGATTAAATGTAGACATTGATTAAACTAGGTCCAGTTCCAGATCTTACCCTCGGTTTTGATTTTTAAAGCTGTTCTGACCAAGGCAAAAAGAGTTGCATTGAACATCACAGTTCCATCACTATTCAGAGGCATGTTCATGGCTACCAATCTCTGAAATTAGAAAATAGTAACATTTTAGTTGTACATTCTAAACATTAAAGCTATTTTCTGTAAAAAAAAAGTGGCAATCAGTTTCACCTAGTGGTCATACCCAAGAATGTCAATTGTAGTGAAAATCTTAGGGATTGTAATATCCAGACATACTCATCAATCAAGCTGACTATGATTTGGAAGTAAATTACTATATTCTAATTACTATGAATTACAATATTCAAAAACCGGCTATGATTTTCCACATAATCGTTCATTATTATTCCCGGGAAATGGTACTAGCTTTGTTGGAACATCTTGGTTAGCATGAATGAGGAGGGCCAAAGAGACTGTTTCTGTGCTGTATGACTGTGAACATTCTTTAGTTCCAGTTCCAGTTCAAACTCAAAAGTCAGAAATTCAGAACAATAATCATATTTTTTTGGCCTATACCAATTAATTCAAGCCTCCAATGCAAAGCATCCCGCATGTTGTAACTTGGAAGGCTGATTTCTATGTCACAAGTAATAATGGGAGATGACATACAATTAGAAAGACTTAGGAGACCAAAGCCTCTTAACTTAAGTACTATAATCCTCTAACAAAATACATAAGATCGTTGATGTTGGCCAATTATAACTTTTATGAACTTTCACTGGAATATCATTAAAATTAATTATAAACTGACTTTGAGCATTGAGTATAGAAGTTTGGATGTAATGTTAAAATTGTACAAGGCATTGGTGAGGCCAATTCTGGAATATGGTGTACAATTTTGGTCGCCAAATTATTGGAAAGATGTCAACAAAATAGAGAGAGTACAGAGGAGATTTACTAGAATGTTGCCTGGGTTTCAGCACCTAAGTTACAGAGAAAGGTTGAACAAGTTAGGTCTTTATTCTTTGGAGCGCAGAAGGTTAAGGGAGGACTTGATAGAGGTCTTTAAAATGATGAGAGGGATAGACAGAGTTGACGTGGATAAGCTTTTTCCATTGAGAGTAGGGAAGATTTAAACAAGAGGACATGATTTGAGAATGAAGGGACAGAAGTTTAGGGGTAACTTGAGGGGGAACTTGTTTACTCAGAGAGTGGTAGCTGTGTGGAATGTGCTTCCAGTGGAAGTGGTGGAAGTAGGTTCGATTTTATAATTTAAAAATAAATTGGATAGGTATATGGACGGGAAAGGAATGGAGGGTTATGGTCTGAGTGCAGGTAGATGGGACTAGGTGAGAATAAGTGTTCGGCACGGACTAGAAGGGCCGAGATGGCCTGTTTCCGTGCTGTAATTGTTATATGGCTATATAGAATGCAGGGTGACGGACAGGTTGGGGGAGTGGGCAGGTGCATGGCAGATTAAGTTTAATGCAGATAAATGTGAGGTTATCCACTTTGGTAGCAAAAACAGGAAGGCACATTACTATATAAATGGCGTCAACTTGGGAAAAGGGGAAGTACAACGGGATCTGGGGGTCATTGTTCATCAGTCTTTGAAAGTAAGCATGCAGGTACAGCAGGCAGTGAAGAAAGCAAATGGCATGTTGGCCTTTATAACAAGAGGAATCGAATATAGGAGCAAAGAGGTCCTTCTGCAGTTGTACAGAGCCCTAGTGAGACCACACCTGGAATATTGCGTGCAGTTTTGGTCCCCTAATTTGAGGAAGGATATTCTTGCTATTGAGGGAGTGCAGCGTAGGTTTACAAGGTTAATTCCCGGGATGGCGGGACTGTCATATGCTGAGAGAATGGAGCAGCTGGGCTTGTGCACTCTGGAGTTTAGAAGGATGAGAGGGAATCTCATTGAAACATATAAGTTGTTATGGGTTTACACACGCTAGAAGCAGGAAACATGTTCACGATGTTGGGGGAGTCCATAACCAGGGGCCACAGTTTAAGAATAAGGAGTAAGCCATTTAGAACGGAGACGAGGAAACACTTTTTCTCACAGAGAGTTGTGAGTCTGTGGAATTTTCTGCCTCATAGGGCGGTGGAGGCAGGTTCTCTGGATGCTTTCAAGAGAGAGCTAGATAGGGCTCTTAAAAATAGCGGACTCAGGGGATATGGGAAGAAGGCAAGAACGGGGTACTGATTGGGGATGATCAGCCATGAACACATTGAATGGCGGTGCTGGCTCAAAGGGCCGAATGGCCTACTCCTGCACCTATTGTCTATTGTCTATTGTCTAAATCCATCCTGTTACTGCTATCCAAATGTGCTGCTATTGCATCTTTTTTAATTGACTCCAGCATCTTCCCCACCACCGATATCAGGCTAACTGGTCTATAATTCCCTGCTTTCTCTCTCCCGCCTTTCTTAATTCCCTGCAGAACATCAGGCCCTGGGGATTTATCAGCCTTCAGTCCCATCAGTCTATCCAACACCATTTCCTGCCTAATGTGGATTTCCTTCAGTTCCTCCGTCACCCCAGATCCTATGGCCACTACTATATCAGGAAGATTTGCGAAGGGGAAATCATGCTTGGTTAATCTCCTGGAATTTTTTGAGGATGTAACTAGGAAAATAGACAAGGGAGAGCCGGTGGATGAAGTGTACCTGGACAAACTCAGCGGGACAGGCAACATCTCTGGAGAGAAGAAATGGTGACGTTTCAGGTCGAGACTGAAGAGGGTCTCGAACTGAAACGTTACCCATTCCTTCCAGCATTTTGTGTCTACCTGAACAGTGCTTATCCATGCCGTGGTGTGCCAGCAGGCTGGAGGAGCGGGCAAAGGCCTTGCCACAGAGCGGGCAGGTGAAGGGGCGGTGGCCGGTGTGGAATCGCCGGTGCTCCAGCAGGTGGTCAAGGAGGGTGAATCCCTTATTATAGGACGGGCAGGGGAAGGGACGCTCACCGCTGTGGGTACGCCGGTGCTGCCACAGGCTGGACATGCGGGTGAAACCCTTGCCACACTGATCGCACACAAAGGGTCTGCTCCGGTGTATACCCGCCATGGCAAAGCGCTCTCCACACACCAAGCTGGGGAAGGGACAGTCGCTAGTGTGAACCCTCTGGTGGGGCAGCAGATAGGTGGAGCGAGTGAAGCCGTTGCCGCACTGGGCGCAGGTGTAGGGGCGCTCGCCGGTGTGGGTGCGCTGGTGCTCCTGCAGGCTGGTGGAGAGGGTGAAGCACTTGCCACAGTTGCTACAGGTGAAGGGCCCTGCCCGGTGTGTGTGACGACTTGAAGCCTTTTCTGCAGTCGGAGCAGTTGAAGGGCCGCTCACCGTTGTGCACCTGCCGGTGATACAGCAGCCCCGACAACCGGGTAAAGCTTTTGCTGCAGGAGGAGCAGCCAAAGGGCTTCTCGCCCGTGTGCACCAGCTGGTGAGACTCCAACTAGCTCAGGCGCTGCCAGGCCTTGCCACACACGTCGCACTCATAACGCTTCTCCTTGTTGTGCCCCGTCATGTGGTCCTCCATCGAATCTCAGCCCCTCGAAGCTCAGCCCGCACACCGAGCAGATGGGGGGGGGGGGCTCACCGGCACCCTGGCCGCCCTCAATGGCCACTCACGTTCCCGTCTCTCCGTCCACAGCACCGGCTCCTAAACCCTGCAGGAGGGGAACACAGAGGGTCAACAAGCTGGCAAACAGGACATTACTAGTGCGTGAAAGAGGGGTGTGCAGGGGGGGGGGGGGGTGTATAGTGGCCTCCCGCTGCCATGGTGGCACTGCACTCGGAGGACCAGAGACGCTGCAGTGCGGTCTATTGGTTGATCCGTAGCCCTGCCCCTCGGGCAGACAGCGCTCTCCGCCAATCGGAGCAGCACATTGCCATGGCGCGGTCGGCTCTACACCACGTGAGGGGGGGGAGCTTGCAAGCTCCACACGGTCAGCGTCGGTGGTCATTCTTCCCGGAAGCAGGCCCTTTGGCCCTTCTCGTCCGTGCTACCCCGAGCTTTCTGCAACACAATCTTGCACTGCTCTGCACTGGATATTGCATTTGTTGCGTTTGTCAACACCGTATGTGCACTGTTTGCTCTGGCAGCTGCGTGTGAATGGGCGATTTCCCCCCCACCCCCTTGACCCCCCTACTTCACCCCCCTCCTCCCCCCTCCCCCCACCCCCCTGAACCCCTCACCCACTCCCCCCAAGCACTAATTAGATCGTGTGTTAGACGATGGAGCTCGCTGTTGGCTTCTGTCGTCGTCCAACATGTTGACAGAATTGTCGCCCCACGCGTCACAGAGTGCATTGTGTCGTCGCTTCCAGGGATTGCCACGAGGAGGCTTCTGTCATGATCCCCAAACACTAGTAATGTTCACACGTTAGTAATGTCCTGTTTGCCAGCTTGTTGACCCTCTGTGTTCCCCTCCTGCAGGGTTTAGGAGCCGGTGATTGTGGACGGAGAGACGGGGATGCGAGCAGCCATTGAGGGCGGCCAGGGTGCCAGTGAACCCCCCCTCCCCCCCCATCTGCTCGGTGTGCGGGTTGAGCTTCGAGGGGCTGAGCTTCGATGGAGGACCACATGACGGGGCACAACAAGGAGAAGCGTTATGAGTGCGATGTGTGTGGCAAGGCCTGGCAGTGCCCGAACGAGCTGGAGATCCACTGGCGGGTTCACACGGAAGAACGCCCCTTCGACAGCTCCGACTGCAGCAAGCGCTTCAAGTCGACGAAGGACCTGAAGTCACACCGGCAGGTGCACCCTGGCGAGAAGCCCTATGGCTGCTCCACCTGTGGCAAGAGCTTTGCACGGTTATCGGGGCTGCTGTATCACCGGCGGGTGCACAGCAGTGAGCGGCCCTTCACCTGCTCCGACTGCGGCAAAGGCTACAAGTGGTCCACGGACCTGAAGAGGCACAGGCGCCTCCACACCGGGGAGCGCCCCTTCACCTGCAGCGACTGCGGCAAGGGCTTCACCCACTCCAACCACCTGCTGCTGCACCAGCGCAGCCACACCGATGAGCGCCCCTTCACCTGCGCCCAGTGCGGCAAAGGCTACACCCAGTCCAGCCACTTGCTGCAGCACCAGCGCACCCACACCGACGAGCGCCCCTTCACTTGCGGCCAGTGCGGCAAAGGCTTCACCCAGTCCAGCCACCTGCTGCAGCACCAGCGCACCCACACCGGGGAGCGCCCCTTCACCTGCAGCGACTGCGGCAAGGGCTTCACCCAGTCCAGCAACCTGCTGTCCCACCAGCGCACCCACACCGGTGAGCGCCCCTTCACCTGCGCCCAGTGCGGCAAAGGCTTCACCCACTCCAGCACCCTGCAGGTGCACCAGCACACCCACACCGACGAGAGGCCCTTTGGCTGCTCCGACTGCGGCAAAGGCTTCAAGTCATTAAAGTACCTGAAGATACACAGGCACCTGCACACCGGGGAGCGGCCCTTCACCTGCAGCGACTGTGGCAAGGGCTTCACCCGCTCCACCAGGCTGCTGGAGCACAAAAGCACCCACACCGCCGAGCGCCCCTACACCTGTGCCCAGTGCGGCAAGGGCTTCACCAGCTCCACCAGGTTGCTGTCCCACCAGCGGGTGCACGCTGGCGACCGTCCCGTCCCCAGCCCGGTGTGCGGAGAGCGCTTTGCCACGGCCCCCCACGCCCTGTCTCACTAGCGCGTGCACACCAGTGGCCAGCCCTACGACTGCCCGTACGGCGGTGAGGCGTTTGACAGCTCGTGGGGGTTGCGGCAGCACTGGCGGGCCCATGCGGGCGAGCGGCTGCTCCCACTGCAGCAACCGTTTCAAGAGAGCACGGAGGCTGCGGGAGAACCAGCGGATACACACCGGAGAGAGACCCTTAGTGTGTGCTGAGTGTGGCAAGGCTGTGGCAGCACCGGCGTACCCACAGCGGTGAGCGTCCATTCCCCTGCCCGTCCTGTGGTAAGGGCATTACCCGCCTTGACCACCTGCTGGAGCACCAGCGAGTCCATACTGGCCAGCGCCCCTTCACCTGCCCGCCCTGTGGCAAGGCCTTTGGCCGCTCCTCCAGCCTGCTGGCACATCGCAACATGGATAGATAGGCGCTGTTTAGGTAGACACAAAATGTTGGATGGAATGGGTAATGTTTCGGGTCGAGACCCTCTTCAGTCTCGATGCCCATTCCTTCGATGCAAGTTGGGCTAAAGGGCCTGTTTCTGTGCTGGGTGACAAGTGCAGATGGGGCATGTTGGCTGGTGTGGGCAGGTTGGGCTGAAGGAAGGACCTGTTTCCGTGCTGGGTGACTGACTCATTCAGTTCCGTTCAGTTTCGTAAATGGGAGGTCAGGACCGCTCTCTAGTTGGTGAGAGGATGGTTCAGTTGCCTGATAACAGCCGGGAAGAAACTCCACACCTCTGCACTTCTGCATCTCTCTCTCTCTCTCTCCCCCTCTGTCTCCCCCTCTGTCTCCCCCTCTGTCTCCCCCTCTGTCTCCCCCTCTGTCTCCCCCTCTGTCTCCCCCTCTGTCTCCCCCTCTGTCTCCCCCTCTGTCTCCCCCTGTCTGTCTCCCCCTGTCTGTCTCCCCCTGTCTGTCTCCCCCTGTCTGTCTCCCCCTCTCTGTCTCCCCCTCTCTGTCTCCCCCTCTCTGTCTCCCCCTCTCTGTCTCCCCCTCTCTGTCTCCCCCTCTCTGTCTCC